>JAGTTH010001262.1:0-17956 GCA_022606485.1 Agraylea sexmaculata | reverse complement strand
ATACATATATATATATATACATATATATATGCCTCTAATATTTCCATAACTATTGTATCGGATAATATATATTGTTTTTTATATAAATCGATTGATAATAATTGTAGTTAAATTACAATGAAAATAATAAATCTTTTTGTTATAATTTTGATGATAAAGTCAATTTTTTAATATTTTTTTTTACATAAAGAAATATTTATGTGGTACTTTTAAGAATGTATCCTTCTGAATAACCAAGATAGTATTGAAAAATGACACAGTGAGTCGTGAGTATCGTGGGCGTCTCTACGTTATATTTGTGGTTTGTATGGTGTAGTAAAAGGGGGCGGTAAAAAGCCGCCCCTATCGAAGATGCTTCAGGATTGACGGATTTGAAGATCTAAAATGGCAGAAAGCTCACTCGTTCTTCTATCTGATTCACAGAATCCTTCTTGCGACTCATTACTTATTGAAGACGTCACGCCGCCGTTCTTTTACATATATATTTCAGCTTCTATCAAAAGATGTTCGCTATTCTTTTTGTCTAAATTATCCACACAAACATTTAGAAAATAATTTATAACATCGTGGTGCTTCTCATTTGTTCGTATCGTTTGTTATGATCTCAAAAAGCTTTAAGCTCATTGGCCAAAGGAGGCAAAGTCTTTGATTCACCATTAATTTTGGGGTGACGGAAATCCGGGAAAGTTCAAGTCTCTGTTTGATGTTGGCAGCTTAATGTTTTTCGCAGTATTATATTATCGAGGCTGCTAAGTTGAAAATGGCCAATGTTTATTTTGTATTTCAGATTAAATTAAATAAGCTTTTTTTACTATTTATAGATTCATTTCCCAAGATAATTTATTATGTACGGGTTTCGGATAATATTCAAAGATTGTTGTGTTGGTCATAAATTGTAAATGTTTGTAACCGCCTTGTCCTACTGTTTGCCAATTAGTCCCTTTGCAACAATGTGTTTTCTTTAATGTCCAGATGTCGCCATTTCCAACTAAGTAAAGTCCCACAGGGTTTACTATTACTTTTTATTCATGAGTATATTATTTAAGATTCATAAATTTATTTTTTCCTGCAACTAAAAATTGCGTAAATTATATAATTGAATGTTATTAAATTGAATTTTTATAGATAGATTATAGTAAATCCTAAGATAAGACCAGTTCAATCCATTCAATCGATCTCTCAAAATGAATGAAATAGGTTTAGTTAAGATAAGGTTTTTTTAATTAACCTGTAGAAGTTATACCATAGATCAATTGTTTACTTACCATGGAATCACTTGCTTGTCTATTTGCTTGACTTTATTTTATATTTAAAATAATAAATCCGGCTTTTTCTGTGTAGTATTTTATTAATAATTCCAGTCGATTGGACAGTTCAAAAAACTTAATATAATAAAAACACAACAATCTACAATATATTGTGGAGGGATATTTCATATATCTTTAATAAATAAATATAAATAAAATGTGATTTAAATCACAAATGTACAGTTTGACTTTAGTGTTTCTTTAACAAATAATGTGAACAACAATGATATGTCAGTATTATATAAGTAGAAAACAATCGAATATTTCATAAATATATTTACAATTCGTGAAAAGCGAGTCGATAATGTACATAATATTGAAGGGTACTACACAACTTTCACAAATCCATTTATAAGTTATTTTTAGTTATATATCTCAATGTATCAAATGCCCCATGTCCGTATTTTTTATTTGAGCCGTGTTCCTATTCGAAAGCTATTTTATATATTTGGCAATATCAATTTAATTGACGAATAAATATAAAATTACATACATAAATTTACAAACACGTTGAACGTATTCAAAAACATTGGTAATAAATCTCTGACGTTATTTAATTAAAATGCGACAGCGATCGTTTTCAAATTACATACAATCACACTAATTTTTAATCAACCGAAACGAAATTATTTATTTATATCACAAAATATTCCGCAAACTGATTTCTGGTGTTGTCTTATCACAAAACAGTATTTATTTAGCATTGTCTTTTTATCACATTTAACGCCTGCCGGCAATGCCCCTAGACGGGGGTAGTTCTCCTTAGGGTGTCCGTCCCCATGCTTCTACTTGTCTGGAGACCCATGCTTGAAGAGGGTGCATTCCTATTTGGGTCAACATTGAAGGTGACAAACTCGTGTTCTCTCACTTTTTGGGGTATTTCCTCCTTAAATACGGCAATGGTGTTTTCCATGTAACCAAATTCTTCGCTGGGGTTGACTATGTCCACTGTTGTGGATACTGTGTTAGTCGTGGCGTCCCTGGGGATCCCATTAGCAGTTGCCAGGGACCTCGTACTGCCGACACTATTAAGATACACAGCATCGTTATTTCTATAGTCTTCAAAAGCATAAGGTGCATGGTTGTATGCAGTCGACACGTCTCTCATAGAAGCTGTCATGCAGACGTTCTTCCTGTGCAAACTACACGAAGGAGACATGCCACTCTTATCAAAATAATACCTTCGCTGATTGGACGGACTGATATAGGCTTTAGAGGTCGAAGGTTCGCAAACAGCACCTACAGGTTGAGACCTTTGCAAGGTGTAAGCTTCGGGGTGTCTTCTGCAAGGGTATGCTGAGCTTTGATCGAGGTTGTTGTAGCTTATACTGGATTCACTGGAATATTTATCTATATGCTTCTCATTCAGCTTGACAAGCCAGTCCTTCTGGTACCAGTATATAAATAGGAAAACAGCTGAAGTACCAGCCATCTCGATAGTGATAAATCCGGACACGTACAATATAAACGAGTATCCGTATCTGTAAGTAAACATTGCAGGTTGTGATATTGAAGGTTCTCTCAGCTTTGACCCAACCTCTGCTTTGAAGATCGATATGTACATCACCAGTCCTATAAGCATCAGCAAACCTGGAACAAAAGAAATTGTATTTTTAAAACAGCGTGGTATAAGAGTATTTTTAAGGTGGGCAACAAAACAAATTAGGGGTGAAATTGGATTGGGCGTTGGTGAGGGTGACAGGCGCAACTGCTGTCATACTGTCACAATTCCACTTGAAATCATAATTACTTTACTCAAAACACCACTGATCATCTCGATTTTGTATTTAAAAAATTCACATATTTACACCCGAAAATATTATATAGATTATTCATCTAATTTATAAGTCCTATAGTGTTTTAATTTCTCAATGTCAAATTGCAAATGGTGTTTTTATTATTGTACTCGGAAGATAGCGGACGAGCTGAAAAACATATTTTTCATTTGCTAAAAGAGTTACTTGGCCTTTCATATTATTTGATTAAGTCAAGTGTAAATTCTCATTTTGACTGCTAACAGGACATGGAAAATATATATTGCATACATTCTAATTTGGCTTATTTTCAACAAATTACATTTATTCAACTTTTTACTTTTCATACTTTCAGACTTATAGTTATTACGATGATGGCTCTTTGCTCAAACAATTTATTTATATCCATTAATATATAATATCAATAATAAATACAAGCTAGTGGAGAGAAGTTTTCATGGTATGATATTTATAGCAAACTGAGGATATTTTATTCAAAAGCTGAACAGATGTCGGTCTAGTAAAACCGAATGTCTTGGAAAATCTCCACTGTGGTGGCACAGAATTCGATTTAACTGGATTCGAAGACAGTTTAACGCATTGGCTGCATTGTTGGACTGGAACAAATCCTACAGGACTCTTCTGAAACAACCGGTCGATTCTTCAATGCATTTTCTTACAACATTCCTGAAAACTACTCCCTCTTCACCACACTAGATACTGCTACTCTTTATAGTCGAATATGGACTGTATACACTATAAAGGAAGGATATTTGAACACTTCGAATATTTTAAAAGGTTAAAAATATTTAAAAAAATATTGCGATTGTTTTTGAATAAGTAAATCATTTAAAAACACACTTCTTGTATATAAGCAACGTGCAATTAATATTGACTGAAATCTGCTTATTAGCACAAGCCAGAACAAAGCATACTTGCCGCAATTAACAGTAAAATAAAAAAATAAAGTTTAATATAAAATTAAAAATATTTGTTATTGTGATATTAACAATTTTAAGGGTATTATTTAGAAAATCGATATTTAAATTTATAACGGTCACTAAAAAAGCCTTCTTGCTCAAAATATGAATAAATCTTGTAAAATAATAAGTTCATAAAATCTTCATGCTTTTGTGTCTAAAATATTTTAGTTATAAAAATGTTTTTTAAATAAAGAATCACTTACTACAATTTAGAGAATTATTTATTGAATTATAATTATACGTATACTACTTAAAATAGAAACATAACAAAATTTAAGATTGTGCATTTTTTCAATAAAAAATAGACAATAGTTAATACATTTTTTTTTATTATTTTAAAATATACTTTATCCAAAGTTCATAAAAAAAAATAGTATAAAAAAATCCTTTTTCTCGATTAAGCTTCCTCAATTTTGGGGGTTAATTTATTTTGTATGATCATCTCTCACTTATCAATTTACTCTCAATTATCTCTCACTTATAATAATTAAATCTCAACTTGTATTTTTTTTATATTTATATTAGACAGAAACCAGCGTGATAGCTCTTAGGATAAGAAGCGTGGTTACAAATACTGTGGTCATGGGTTCAAATCCCGCTCCCGCAAAAGTAATTTTTTTTTAATTGATTTGACCGGTTATTACGACTGGGATATCGGGAATAATATTAATAAAATCCCGATCAATCGTCTTGATCTAGGTTTACTCTGATTTCCTGTATTGTCAGGTAAATACTGATTATTAAGTCGGTAACCTGTGTAACTAGTAATAGTTAAGATCACCGACAGACAATTAACACGTTGTTATGTATAGAAAACCCTCTCTTTATATATTGTGTGAACGTAAGATTTATTGTAATATAAGACCTGGTATATTTATAATAAATAAAGAAATTGTACTATATAGATAAGCGTAAGTGAAAGTTAATATTATTTTGACTTGATCACGAGTAGCACAAAATGCCTGAGGTGATTTCCCTCTGTGTTAATTTTAAACTCAGGCCACAACCGAGAACTTGTTCAAATCTTTGCAAAATTGCCACATGTGTTAAGTGTCACCATTATTGAATTCAAAATAACCTAATCTACAAAGTGATTAAATCCCCGGTGGCACGACGAAGTGTAAAATTTCCATTGAGATGAGTGGAGGAACTTGGAGAGTTGAAAAGTTAAGTCGAGTGAAAAATTTCCATAGTTTTCATTATAACGTGCCAAGGGAGAGATATTTACACCATATCTACCAACATTTCAAATATAATTAATAACTGGGAATTTTCAGCAAACTAACTGAGCGTGAAAATTACCCATTAATTTTGTGGCATGAGTTGATTAAAATTTGACATTATTTCCTGACTATGCATCTTTTATAATTAAACTGTAGTTGAAGATTGAAAAATATTTTTATTCAAATCGTCCATTGAATTTTCAATTTATTGAAAAAATCAATTATGTATAACAAAAGTGTTAGTTTCTCCTTAATCAAAGTTAAATTATTAGGTTAAGTTTTATTAGCTATACATCAAAGTTCAGAAACATTGTTTTTGACGATTTAATTATTATTTTTATCTATACAAAATTTAATAATATTAATAAGTCATTTTAATGTATCAATATTTTGCGGTAAATTTGGATTTTGGTGGAAATTTTTATAGTTTTCGTATTTATCCAATATATTTATAGTCCTAATGCATTGATAATATATAGACTGCTCCAGCGTATAATATCGTAAGTACAAAAAAAAATATGTCTGCTCTTAAGTCTTTATGGAACTGAGCCACATATTCAATCTGGTAACACTGCCTGTCACGTGTCACTCGGTTTAATGATTATTTATAAAATATAACAATTTACGATTAAAAA
This sequence comes from Agraylea sexmaculata, assembly GCA_022606485.1. Classification (NCBI taxonomy): domain Eukaryota; kingdom Metazoa; phylum Arthropoda; class Insecta; order Trichoptera; family Hydroptilidae; genus Agraylea; species Agraylea sexmaculata. Next base: position 12,054 of record JAGTTH010001262.1, on the reverse strand, counting down.
CCTTCTATGGACTTGGACATGAAATGTGTTATAGATAATACATGAATCTACATTAGTTGCCGGTCAAATAGGACTATTTTTCTATTTCGAAAAAGTCCCACTTTATTGGTTAAATAATGATTGAAAATCAACATTTTTTGACGTTTCATATATGCAATGTGTGGCTCAGTTCCATAAAAACTTAAGAGCACACATAATTTTTTTGCACTTACGATATTATACGATGGAGCAGTCGATTTGTAAAAAATAATAAAACACTTAACTAATTAAAATAAAAATGATTGTCTATTAATGTTAACGCCTCCTTAATACAGATTGCTTAAAAATATACATAATAAAAAAATGTATATTGAAAATTGTATATTAAAATAATAACCGTTTACAGATACAAGCCTAACGATTGACTTTGATTAGAGATTGGTTATTGATATACTTTAAAATCAGATAGTGTATTATTATCAGTCTATTTAAGTGCATATTGTCGCATTGTATAAGACAGGGTAACGCCTCTTCCGAAATAAACCTCAAAACAGATTTATGCGTTTTCATAAGGTGCGGAAATAAAGCCTGGTCGTGCTTCGCCAAGTTGCCACCCCAACCACCCAGCCACCCAGCAACCCCTATATCATCATCATAACCAGGCGAAGAACAGACGGACCAACATTCATAATATGGCGGAAGATAGCAACCGACGACGTTGCATACGATTTCAGTTGCGTTCTTCATTTATAATGGCGAGCCTTTTAAGAATTGAATTTGGACCGTCTGATCTCTTGCACTTTTCAACACTGTTTTATTTGTGTTTTATGACCGTCTATTCTCCACGACAAAGGACGGACTTGACAATTTTGAACTTATGAACTTTTACGCCTCATATAACTTCTATCAAATAACATGTTTATTTCCTTCCAGGCACTTATTTCATCCCTCGAATCTCCCAGCCAACAACTACTCCACACTTTCCCACATTTATCCCAGTTCCTTCTGCTGAAAAATCACACCATATAATAATGGATTTATTTTTTAATAAAAGCTAGAGAACTACATAAAAGCGCATACGCCGCTTATCTGAAAAGAACATTGTAATACTTCTTTCAATTATGAGATATCTGGATACGTATGAATCGAAATAGTTTTTATTTTGTTTGATTTGTTAATTACACGCATTTCTATCTTACAATAATTTGTTGTATTCGTAATTGTTTAATCCGATTTACATTTGTTTGTTTAGTTCAAACCCCAAAAAATTACTCAAATTGTAGAATACTACTAAAGACTACTAAACACTTTAAAATTGTAAAAATTCAAATTGAAATTTTCTGACCCACATAACGTTTTATTTATCAGAACCATTCAAAACAAAGTTGCCTTTTAAGTATGAACATTTTTTACTTCATAATATATTTGTATGTATTTTAAGTATTAATTGTATAATATTAAGAAGATCAGAATCAAAAGCTATCGAATCCAGTTTTAATTTTAATTTTCTTTTTTTATTCTTAAACATTTGATTTTAAAAATATCGTGAATTGTCTTAATTGTTATAAAATATTATAATAAGACGATTCCAAAGGACATTTTTGTTTAAGTTTTTCTGCTTTTACTAAGATTCAATTGAACTGAAATTCGGAAAATTTGGAAATTTATTTATAATATAAAATCTATGAATTTGGTTCGAAAAGATTTATTAAAAAGCACCTTGTTGTCAATAAGCATCGATCAAATATTCTATTTAAACCATATTTTAGTATCGTTTTCGTTTTGGATTGTAGTGTAGCTTTGGTAACTGAGTATTTTAATAGTGGCTAGAAAGTACTCTAGTGTTCACAGACAAGGTAAATATTTTGAAATCACTGTCCACTTTCAAAGGACTTCGGAACATTTAATTTACCTAGTCTTTTTCTATACCAGCTTTTTTATTGCATGTGCATTTTATTAAATATTGACTTATCAGAAATGTAAAATTGTCATTCGATAAATCATCCGATGAGAATTCTTGTATGCAAAAAGTTCAATCCTAGTATTGGCATTAATTCAAAAGGTCAATTGAAATACCCCCGGTGAAAAGTCATAGCAATACAAGGAAGTTCGAGACGATATTGTAAGAATTTTTGGTTGTTTTAAAAAAAGTGTGTGATTTTCGACGGACACTTTCACATTGAAAAGTTAAAGAGACCACAAAAAACGTGACAACTTTTAACGACAGGACCTGTATAAAGTTTTGAACGTGTAAAAAGCGTGTCGCTTTGTTGAATGTGTTTTATGAATAATGGATATTTTAAAAGTTTGTCTGAGTATTGCGGCTTTTCCGATACTACTCGAATGTTTCAGCCGAAAATGATGGAAACTTTGAATACAAAACTCCAAAATATCGAATATTTTCTACCACAATCTTTATTTTTGATACACTAAGATTATATCTGTTATCAATATTACATTGTTCTGACAATGTGTCTTGATGAAATTCAATTCCTTTATTACTAGTTACAACTAAAGTTTCTTGTAAGAGTCCCTCGTAAATTCCATAGTAAAAGAGTTCATATATTTTGTCTTAATAACAATAATATGACCGTTTTTATTACCTATGTAAGTATTAGTTATATCTTTATTTATTTGTTATAAACTTATTTTGAATTGAATCTATTCTTCTTCAAATCCCAGATCAAACCAAATTTTTACACGTATGATATTTCTACCTAAAAATTCTATATATACCATAACTATAACAATTAATAATATCAATATGATAATACCTGTTCCAATATTTGTTTATTTTATATACACTTATTGTAATTAGTGGATTAATAGTTATAATATACTAAATAAAAAATACTTTTTCTAATAGTCATTCCTTTGATGGAATTTCATTAAAAAGAAAATCTTGTCAAGACTTGTCAAAAGACCCCCCGAGCAAAAAATAAATTTGTCAATTCGGAGGAATTTAAATTTTTAATAAAATTAAATATTACTATTTAAAATGAAGGTATTCATAAAATGTTTTAATTGATTTTTTAATATTTTATAATATAATATTTAACCAAATTACCAGCCTCTTGGTAGTAAATAAAGGTTAATATTGTATTACTTTCACTATTATATTTATTCATATTTCGTTGTCATCATTAGAGTGATTAAAAAATCAATCAATAAATAAATGAAAATGGAATGCATTGTGTTTAAGCCATGTGATTTTTGTATATACATTTATTTATCAAAAACAAAAATGAAAGGAATATAAAATGTCTAAAAAAAAAAAAAAAAATATATCGTGACGCCTTCCCTATTGACGGGAGTCCCTTTATAAGGGGTTGGCCAGGCCTTTACGGGAGAATATAGTAGAGATGGTTTCCCAGGCCACCACACAGCAATGAGTACTTAAGATCTAGTTTGCTAAGCTAGATCGACCAAGTGACTTCAGTGCCGTGAATCGAACCCGGGAGTCTTCACTCACGAATCCGTTACACTAACCACTCGGCCACAAGGCGGCTAAAATGTCTAGTTTCATAAAATTATTAGGTTAGTTTAATAATATATTTATTGTCTAGTTGATGAACAATCTAGGCATTGAACCAAAGAGAAGGTCTGAGGAATTCCCTATTCCCACACGATGGTAGAGTAAAATAAAGCGTAGAGAAAACAGTCAAACTATTATTTATTTTGTCTTCCTTTCGAACAAGTCAACAACAATCACTGAAACGAAACTACTTTTAGCACATATCATCCATTGTTTAAATAGTTTATATTATTATAATAGTGAGAGTTGTGATATTGATTGTTGGGTGTAATATATTGCATATGGCTTCCTGTGTTGGAAGATGCAACCATGGTGGTTTCATATCGTCAGTCCTTCCCCATCGATAAGTTTCCAGTGAAATTAAATTGAATCACATATATTACTTCCGTTAAATCTTTGCCCAGAACTACCCGGATGGATGAAAGCCTTCAATCTTTTCATCCCCCTTACCTTGCTCCCTTAAAATCAAACTCCATCGTTTCTGCTTCGATTCTACACAACATTTATCTCTCGTCATTTATATTTTATTTATCGAATAAAATATAAATTATAGCAGGTATAAAGATAAGGTGCATAGCTACAAATACTGTCGTCAAGGATTCAAATCTCGCTTAAGTAAAAAAAAAAGATTTGATCGGTTATTACGACTGGGAGATCGGGAATAATATTAATAAAATCGCGATCAATCGTCTTGATCCAGGTTTAGTCTGATTTCCTGGATTGTAAGGTAAATACTGAAGCGATTATTGAATTGTGTTCATGTTTTATATTTACCTTAGTAATCGGGATTCGTGGGTTCAAATCTCGCTCAAGTAAAAAAAAATGTTTTGATCGGTTATTACGACTGGGAGTTCGGGAAGAGTATTAATAAAATCTCGATCAATCGACTTGATGCAGGTTAAGTCTGATTTCCTGGATTGTAAGGTAAATACTAAAGCGATTATTGAAACGTGTTCCCACCCGTCTGAGGCAGTGTTTGAAGTTTTTAAGTCTAAATTAAGCATTGTATAAAGCAAGCTCGTTCAAAACTAATATCATTTATCGTCTTGATCCAGTATTACTCTGATTTCCTGGATTGTAATGTAAATACTGAGGCGTAAATAAGGTTAGGCAGAGCCGCTCTGTCGGTGACCTCTGTAACTAGTAATAGTTAAGATCACCGACAGATAATAAATTAATACGTTGTTGTATCTTAAAACGAATATTTATAAAACCTTCTCAAAATAAAAATAATGAACTTAAGGTACAATTATATCATAACATTAGTGAATCTGATTATTTTATGTGGTTATTACTGATCTTTGAGATTGTTTATTTTCATTTTTTATATAAAAACAATAGATATATAAATATTTTAAATTTTAATTTGAAATTGTAATAAAAAATACTTATAAATCGCCACCTGCCTTAAAAATTCTCAGTATTTAAATGAAATTTCAGGTATTGTTAAAAAATTCACTTTAACTATACTAAAAAAAAGTTAAATGTGTCTAATAAATATGACTGTGTTGCTTAAATATAAGATATTGATCGTGATGTTTGGAATAGCCTTATTGAGTAAATATTCTCTAAATTAAACTTTCATGTTATTCATATTCATATTCATCTCGTCACGTATTAATAAAAAATATTATGAATTTTTATAAATTATTTTTAAAAGTATACGTAGCATATTGTAGACCGATAAGTGTTTGGCCATCAACAAAGGAAAAGTTTAGTATTCTCCAGAGGAAACTACTGTTGAGGTCCATCTCGTTAGGAACTCCTGTCAATTTATCTGTGCCCCTTCACTTGGACTACTTCCATTTCTCCACCATTTTCAACCTTACTATTTACAGGTAGTTTGGAAAGGTGTCAGAACTATCAGAAGCATGCTACGGGTTGGAATGACTCAGGTGCAGAACATCAGTCACACGATTTCAAATATTTATGGAACCAGACAATTATCAAATAAATAAGCACAGTACAAAATCAATAATCAATAGGCTTTTTTTTATTTTTGTATCGATTGTATCAACATTGTGTGAGTATTGTTATTAATCGAGCTCAACTTTGTTAGATTTCCCAGCGGACGTTAAATTAACGTACAAACAAAAAAGTTGAGTATTAATTTTACCGTGAACGAGAAATAATTATAAAACTTATTTACGGCTTGAAAATTTAAAGTTTTTAATAAAATAAAGATATATTTAAAAAAAAATATTTTTATGGTATTGTGGGTGTATGATATATTATTTGAATATAGTGTGATTATTAATAAAAACCTAAATACGAAGTGAAGTATTTTCCTCTATTATTCATGTTTTTTTCTTGAAACAGTTGTAATTTACAGATAATAATTAAATAATATATCCAATGAATGTATAATATTAAAACACGGATATGATTTACGTACTGTTAAAAATGGGTTTTTATAAGGAAATGCACTCAACTCAAATTTGGTTTTACCCAAACAAACTGTTATTTTAGTTTTTTAGCATTATATTTTGTAAATGGGTTTTTTCCGCATACTTTCTATAATTTAATTCTATTATTCATGTTAAATTTAAATAAAACATTCTTATGTTAGGTATGGGTAAAAAGATTTATATACTCTGTAAGTATTTTTCAAAAGATATATTGTTCTATCAATCATTGTAAAAACTTATACATAATAAATAAATTGTGATATATTTTATAAGGAAAAAATCACTGCACTAGGTAATTTTGTATTTGTTTGTATTTTTGTATATTAGTAATCAACTACAGATTGAAATTTAAAATTTAAATTTTAGCCAATGTTCTCGACGTGTAAATTTTTCTGAATTACAACTGAATATTTTTCTTAAGGTAGGTGTTAATTCATATTACAAATTGTATTCATTTCCTTCAGTGATCTGATTATTTTATTAAAATTATTGCATAGATATAAACATTAGATATCGCATTGCATATGAATATTTCTTGTAGCCCGTATATTGTTGCACTCTTATCTCCTATTCGATAAAGGCATAAGTGTGTCTCCCTCACTCAACACATTTATAGTGACCCCTGAGAGTGGTTATGACAATACTTTGGTGATTAAAAATATTTTAAACATGTTAAAGAAGTAGTGTTTGGTAAAAACTGAGCCTAGATGTATTTGAGTGTATGTTTGAGTCCATATGACATGTAGTAACAATGCATTTACCCATTTTACTGTGAAATATAACTGAAGATATGAAGAGACATGTTTACAGTATGTTTGCCAGGTAACTCATGTTTTTGGCTACTTGATGTACTTGAACTAAATACGCATTTAGTGGCTTATACGATATCTTATGTTTATATCTATGAAGTAATGTAAATATTTGAGTAATAAATTGTCATATATATGAAAGAGATATAGTTGGTAAGATAATATAAAATAATGTGACCTGATACGATGAAAAGCACTCCCGATGTGAAGGTGCATATCCTCTTATTCCTGGCACAATGTCCCACAGTACAGCACAAATATCCTGCAAACAATACAGCCGTGGCCAGCAATAGAAACACTGAAGATTTTGTTACTGCATCTGCAATTCAAATATTCACTATGTACTACACAAATATTAGCTCATGTGAGGCTTTATGACACACTGAATTATTAACTACATAATACGAATGTTGTGACTTCACGCAAACCTTCCTGGAATTATATTACCCACAGCTTGGGTTTTAATTATCAAACTAAGTAATATGTCACCAAAAAAATTGTTACTTTGTCAAACCTTATTCAGTCGCTTGAGCAAGCAAAACACGCTTTTGGGCATTTTTACATATTTTTTTAGACATCTTAAACCCGATCTGATTACATAATAACTAGGAATTATACACAATGAATTCAAATCCAAGATCAATATCTATTCAAAAGGGCTTTTACAAAAAGTGTCAAAACAAAAAAAGTATAGTGAGTAGAGGAAATGTTTAAAAAAAATAATTATTATAAATAAGAATTGATTTTAAGATTGTTCAAGGAGTCAAAAATAATTATAATTTTATCGTCACAAAATATAAAATATCAGCTAACGATACAGACAAACAATTTAAATGAAAAAAATGCAAGGGCATTGAATAGAAAAAAAAAATATTTTAAGTACTTTTAAGTAGTAAGTAATATTTTATTTACTCAAAACAAAACTAGGTTGCAATAAATATAAAAGTTTGTTTTTGTGTGTTTACATTATTATTATTATTATTTATTTTGTTTTGATAAAAATATTTTTCTTAAGTTTCATTGCTCAAAGTAAAGATGATAAATAAATAAATTCAAATGCTTATGTCAAGACTGTGATTGTAATGTGATTACGAGGTTATGTTTATTTTATTGCTTTAAAAAAAATAAGAAATTAATTTATTTTGATTTTATAAATATTTTATTATCTTCAAATTGTTTTTTGTTAATAATTATATTGCGCAAATGGAAATATTCGTTACATACGTATGTACATATAAATATTTAAAAAATGTTTTCACAAAGTTCACCTCGTCTTGATTTATCATATGTTTTTCAACTCAAACCAAATTAAAAAACTATGCTAATGAAAAAAATGAAGGCTGTACTTTAATCAAACTAACAATTTGGGACATTTTACGTAGGCAAAGTGATCCTGAATATTCAATTAAAGGAGCGGATGGGAAAAAAAGATCAACAGATGTCATAGTAAGGCAAACAAAACAATATGACAAAAGCATGTCGTTATTCATGTCGAGTGAGGGAAAAAAGGAGTGATATATCTTTGAACATATATCAAGCAATCTGGCCTCAATGAGGGGAGAGAAATGTCCAGACTCAAAGGCTAATAATATGGAGAAGTTTTTATGTCGTTAGACGTTTTTGCCCAGTCCAGGCGAATCTCTTTACCGGCGTAAATGGATTTTCCATTCTCTTCGTAGACGAAATATGGTAAAAATAAGTAAGCAAGGGTTTACTTACAAGGTATTGCTGCTGTGGAGTCACTTGGGTCCGGTGAGTATTCCTCTTTGGAGAAGTAGTCTATTTTGCTACACTCAAAGTTACTCTCTCCAGCTGAAATATATCAAATATACTTTTATATAATAAATATTTATCATATACATGGGAAAATTAAATTAAAAAATTAAGCCGACAGACATTTAGAACAAAGTGTGGGTGGCTTACGTTATTATTTTATTGTATGTATACGCCTTATGAATTATTTGGTGCGATTGGTATAAATTTAATATAACATAGTAAATTTGAGTCGAGGTTAATTGCAATATGATTAAGAAAGTCATAATAGTCGATCGAATTGATTTTATTGAAAAAATATTGAAACCGTGACTACGTTGAGATTTTTTGGGGGTTTTAGAAATGTTATTTTTTAGACACAAAAAAATGTTAATTTAATATCTGTCTATGATATTAATTATTACAAGTTATACAGATCACCGACAGAGCTTAGTAATTGCCTAATTATTAACCTAAAAATCCAGGAAATCAGAGTAAGCCCAGATCAAGACGATCGATTCCCAGTCGTAATAACTGATCGAATATATTTTTTACTAGTGCGGGATTTGAACCCATGACCACAGTATTTTTAGCCAAGCGCCTTATTGTCTGAGCTATTACGCTTGTTTGAGTTTAGTATTTTAACTAATATCCCACACTAATTATCATAGAATTTTTATTTATTAAATTCTGTATATCTTAATATATTTATATTATGAATTATAAATGTTACAAACTTATACAAAGCACGCATTTCAAATAAATTTTGTTAAATGATATTAAGATATTTGAAAGCAAATTGTTTTCTGTAATTACCACAGTATTAATAGCAATTCACACGGAGCTCTTTTAATAAAATAAAATAATAACTATTTTAATAGGAACATTTTCTATGGCATTAAGTTTTAAATGCTCTTCTTCTTACTGTTGTTATTTTTCTGCACCTCATTTTTATAATTTTTTTTCTATTCATTATAATATTCATATTTAAAAATAATAATAAGTAATATTTTACGGCTACGTTTTTTGTTTCTTTTTTAATTATTATACTTTTTTCAATTCCGTAACAGGTAAGTGTAATATTATAAATAAAGTATTCCACAGGATAAATACTGTGGAAATTACAAATATTTTTTTTTTAAATTATGGAATTCCACCAAAAAGTCAACACTATCTATCAACAATATTAAGATATATTTTTTTTTATATTTTATATTGAACATTTTTGGAAATGGAGACTACAAATACTTAAAAAAAAACTCCAAAGTAATTATTTCAAATAAAAATCCTTTTACTTTAATTTACAACCTAATTTAAATTATAATCAATTAAAAACAATGAAAATGGACATCGATCTACATTAATTTTCCTATTACTACTATTGTGATCCACCATTTTCGAAAGTTAAAAAAATGTAGTATGTATTAAATATTTAATATTCAAGTATAGGTTAACAAATATATCATACATCAATATATTTTTTTCATCTAGTTTTTATGATGCTTTGTTTTCCTCGTTTAGACTTTCTGCGAGAAAGAAGCGCAAAATGTTTATCACCCTCAGATGTTCATCGTGTTGTAATATTCGCGTTGTAAGCTCATTTACGAAGGCTTTTTGTTCATCTCGCAGAGGGAGGTGGTTTTGCAAAAGCAGTTTAGGCTTAATTAAACCTGCATTTAATTAAAAATTCACATAGAAACGACCGCTTATTGTTTCTGCCGAACTCTTCGTGGAACTTGCTCATAAAATTTCGAAGCGGCTTTTAATACTTATGATGCTTTTATCATTTACACAAGAGTATGTTGATAATATTATAAATTCAATGAAGAAAAAAAACATTACGGTATTCAATCTAATTTCAGGAGTGTGATAATTGGATAGAACGTGATTATTATTTGCTCAACGGCGACGTTCCATACATTTGTCGATATTGGAATAAGGTTGTGGAGATATTTTATTATTATTAAAGGATGTCCTGCAAAGGAAACGACCCTAATACTAACTATCTCTTATTTTTATCGGATATGAGCTCAGCGAAGCGTAAATTTTCATAAAAATAAGCTGTATAGGGAGAAAATCGTTTATCATTAATCGCAGCTTTGAAAAATCTATCTATATAAAAAGCGTTTTCAAAAAAGACATTTTAATATTTAAACAAATAAAAATAGTAAAATCATCCTCTTTCTCTAAGAACTTGTTTTCTGAATAGTGTACGAGTATGTATTTTAATTTTAATATTAATAAAACATAAATGGTCCATGATTTGGAATACATTTTAAAGAGGTCCTTATATCCTTAAGTTAGTAGAATTTAAAACCTAAATCTAAAGTAGTAAAATAACCTAATTCTATTTAAATGTCTTTCAAATTTTGCACCACTAATATTATAGATTTCACAATTTCATCATAAGTCCTGTTAAATGATTGAATCCAACCTAACATTGGATATTAAAAAAAATTGCTAACAAGAGGATTTTATTAATAAATTATGTTTAATTTTTTCCACGAGTTTACCAATGATAAATTGATTATTTTATTTAAAACATTTAGGTAGAACTGTGAGCTAAAATTTTCATTAGTGTTATACCGTTGGGAAAAGGTATGAAGGCCAGACAACTGGATGTATAAATATCAAGATGGCGGACCAAGTAGACGAGTCTGAATGAGATAATTAGTGTTGACTTTTCCAAACTCATCTGCTTGGTACGCCATCTTGATATTTATCATCCACTTGTCCTTCTAATATCAGTGGTTTCAAATCAAACCAAATAACAATATCTAGTTAAATGATAATCGACAGAATAAATTACAGAAATTTCAAGACAAATAAAGTTTGCAAATTAAAAATAATAAATAACTGTTCACCATTTAAAGAAATTTGTTAGTTCAATTTTCCACAGTAATACCCCTAACAATTTTCTTTAATTTATTTAACTCCACCAAGTCAACACAATCAAAAAATTTCCATCAATTGGTGGGTTATTACGATTGGTAGATAGATACACAAAAATAATTACAAATATATATATTACAATTTCTTTATTAACATAAGTTTTTACATTGATTGATAGAACAATACATCTTTGGAAATTGACTTAGGTGTACAGAGTGTTTACATCTTTTTACCTATAACTAACATGAGAATGTTTTATTTAAATTTGACATGAGTAATAGTATTTAATTATAGAAAGAATGGGAAAAAAAAAAATAAAAACCCATTTACAAATTTGAAGGTTAATAAATAATAACAACGATAAAAGCAATATTAACAAAACAGTTACAAAATATATAATGCTTAAAAACTAAATAACAATTTGTTTGGGTAAAACCAAATTTGAGTTGAGTGGATTATTGGAAATTTTATTATATTTTTTAAAAATAATATCAGTTTTGGAAGTTCATTGGTAAAATGAACTTACGTTTCCTCGAGACATATTTGGTTTAATTTACATGTCTTATGATTGGGTTAGTCGGGAAGTTAGCCATTTTAGTGTAAAGTTTTTTACTGAAATCTGCGATATTTGCTTTGATCATTTTTAACTTAATGTCCTCGTGGACTTCTTTAAGAAATG
>JAGTTH010001260.1:0-13006 GCA_022606485.1 Agraylea sexmaculata | reverse complement strand
GAGAAAATGGTGATGATGTATTGCCGAAGAAGCTCCCGTGTCACAATACAACGAAGATTGCGTCTCTTCGTACGTGTAAATCCACAAACAAGGGTTTTCTCCGCTCGAGATAAATGTCCCTTTACTTATTTTTTTCCCACTTATTTTGTAATGCTTAGGGATTATCATCACCCCGAGACCCTTACAACTTCAGGGTCAATGTTAATGCTCAGTGATATGTCAATAAGGTTACGTAAGGCAAAGGTCACCGTAGACCATTACCTCGTGATATAAACAAGAATATTTATAAAAAATATTATAATATTCAGAGGATAAAATGCAATATTTAAAGTGTGGTCTATGTATGTAGAATCCCAAGAGATTGGAATTTTCTTCATAACACATACGACCTCAATAGCCTTTTTCTTACAAATAAAGTGTATTCTATTTTTAATATTTCATATGTACAAACATTAAAAAAATTGTCTATAAAAGAGATTGAAATTTACTAGATAACCGTAATTGAAAATCATTTGAGGTTCTCAAATGATTTGTATTTATGTATTTATATATGCTTCGAGGGGCTTTTATAGGAATATTTTTAGACACAACAACGACTTACTTCATTCACGAATATAGCCATCCATATTTTACAAATTATTATAAAAAGTACCAATTGATTTAAAAATGTACATTTTCAGAAAACAGCGCTCAAGTTGGTTTTTTTCAATGCTTGTTGAATATTTAGTAGCTTATTAAATGACGTCATCAAAACGTCACTTTTAAGAGGGTACTATTACTAGTTACACAGGTAGCCGACATAATATTCGTTTCAATATTTATTTTACAATCTACGAAATCAGAGTAAACCTGGATCAAGACGATCGATCGGGATGTTATTAATATTATTTTCGATCTTCCAGTCGTAATAACCGATTAAATATATACATTTTTTTTATTTGAACGGGATTTGAACCCATGACCTGAGATATGAGTTTTTAGTTTTGGTTAATTATGTTTGTCTATAATTAAAGCTACGTTTTTGTAATTGTACAAAAATTTAAAAAAATATGTTTGATCCCCAACATTATTTTATGACTATTTTTAAATATTAAGGGTAATATGGGCATGTTGAATTTTATAATAAGCCAAACAAATTATTTTTCCACCAAAGTATGGTATATTACTAGAAGAAATTCGATTATTTTTCTAGTAAATACGCCTTTCAGCAGAGCTGAAGCTTTCAATACCATTGTTTTAAAATAAACACTTCAGATGCTTCAGCTACTACGTTTCCTCTTAGACTATCTTTGCGAAGGTATATTTTTATGGCAACAAGTCCCAGTACCATTTTTATATTCAAATTTGTTTAGCGTTTTCACCTGAAAAACTCTCACCAATCTTTTCTTATTCCATGCTTTTCCTACCACAACAATAGCGAAAGGACAAAAGCTTCAGTGAAAAGCCCTTAGACAGTCTTACAAGGAATATAAGAATTAGCACCCCAATCGAATTTTTGGAAGACTCTGATGTACTAAATGGATTTAATGGTTTTTTTTAATCATACAAGAGGCGTTGGACTTTCATATAATTGTAGCAGACATTTTCTAATCAAACAAAGTATATGGAAGGTTAAAAATAGCCATTATTTACTATGTACCTATGTATATAGATCTGACACAAAAATATATTTCGTTTATTTGTAATTCTTTACCTTAAGTTTAACCCTCATAAATTGCCGAAACATGTCATTTTGTATTGCAGAAGAAGAACGGCTAACAAATACAAATACCAACTCGAGTTTGTCGCTTAATGGGGAACTTATTCTCGATTTCGTTAGAAAACTTTTTCATTCCTTTTTCCCCAATCGATTCTACTTAAAAAGTATTAATTGATTGTAGGTCCATCTACGTGATTTATTTATAAGATGCCTAAAAAAGATTTTATCCAATATTTTACGTCTATTAAGAGCGAACGTTTTTAAGGGTAAAACTCGGATCCGAAAACAAATCAGTTTTTGCATTTGAAGGGGGAGATTTGTAAAACGATAACAAAAGTCCAATTTTGTTATCACTTCACGTTGGGAAGATTATTTTTTACGTTCAAATTAAAAAAAGTTGGTAGACTGAAAAGGTGAGATATTCGCAGATGGTACATTTGATAGCTTCTACTGTGGGAAGTTATTGGATATTTTTATCATCCAATATTTTTTTTTAGAAAATAATGTTATAAATTTATACTGATTGAATCGTAATCAAATTAACAATGGAAAATATGAATAAAACGAGATAATTTACTTAAAAGGACTCACTGCTAAATATTGTTTAATCTTAGTACATACGATTATTTACTTTTTAACAAATTATTTTATATTAAACGATTATCTTTAACTCTTAATACCTAATGGTGCCAATAAAATTTTAAAAGAGGCAAAACAAAAATAATTTGTCACTAAAGGTTCCGTCAGGGGCGCTGCTCTTACCGCTCGTACTGTTTATCTGTCAATTGAAGATCTTTCTAATAACATTACACCGTCTTTCACTTAATATGATAAAGTATGTAATTAAAAGTTGCTTGATATATGAGACAAATATTATGTCTATAAACAATATATTTAGATGATGATTTCGGTTATTTTTGTAAAAAAAAATCTTGTTACTCTCGAGTGTCGGATTATCTAAAATGTCTATATGCACGTTTGAAAACAATACGCATGACACTTCTATAGATATAAATATACCTATACGAATTTTGATGACGTATCTATAAACCTACTCTTAAAGCGTCTTTATGATAAAATCCTTCCTTTTATACCATTATTATATATTAATTATTGGTGCAAAATGAATGGATGAATAAAAAATAGCTCAGTCTTTGGTTAGGATCATTTACCAAAAAAAAAATATTTAAAATAAATAAAATTGCATTACTTTAATGTGAAACTTCATTAATCTCATTGAATTATTAAAATATTCTACCAAACAATACTCACTTCATTACATTACAGGGATTTATTTTTTATATCGGCATGTTTTCAGTATAAGAGCTATATTTCCGCGTTTTGTCCATTCAATATCCATTTGTTATGGGATATCTTGTCGATCTTTGTTAGGAGAGATGTGGGTTCTGACCAGAGATTAGGGTCACTTCCTTTATTTCAAACAACACTTAGGGCTTCCTATATATCTTCAATATTGGCTACGGTATGTAGATCTGCTCTACTAAGTGATGTTTTATTCATGAAACTTGACTGCTGGATGACTTCGTGAAAAGGGATACACCTCAAATTACTGACATTTACTTTATTTTTTATTTCAATCAATATCGAATAGAAGCACCCAAACGAGATTCCATCAACTACTTCTAAACACATCACGCAAATTGCTTATTTTTAAGGTTGTGAAATATATTTTGAAGCTATTTGTAGATTTTAAATATCGTTATTTACCATATGCAAGACACCTTGAAACACTTTTGTGCGTGCCTGACGTGTATAAAAATCTAAAAATAGTGTTTTTTTTTGGTTTGGATTAAGCCATGATTTCATTTACGTACCCAAACAAGTCCGTGGTGACCTCATTTGACATCACAACAAGGGTGTGTTCATACAAGTTGGTTTTAATATCCAAGCTGGTTTGTTTTAACAAAATGAAGTTTGCCAAGTTAGCTATGTGCTGGAATTAAATTTGTTTTGAGTGTGAAAAATTACTCTTCTGAGACGTCCGTATTATATATATTGGCTCTCTTTGTTACTTTTGTAACAACCTTTCACTGAAACTTTCAAACGAGAATCCTTGTTGGTTTCTTCTAAAGCTCCATATTGAAGTTCTGAACATTGGAAGCACCCGTTGCACACAGAATGTACAATCCATGCACGACCACTATTTTTACACCGAAAATATAAATATATATTTTATTATTTCTATGGTTATACTTGTATGTATGATGCAGCAAACTTCAGTAATAATACTAGAATAGTTCTGGAAAAAAGCCTCTTTAAACATCACTATGGATTAGGAATACTAAGGATATCAGCGTAATCCTCTGATTTCTTTTGTGAGCATAATTTTTCTTGTTGAATAAAAAAATATGTAAAACATTGTCGATCTTGTTGTCGTCTGGGTGGAATTTCATAATAAGATATATTTATTTAGATATCTTTAAATGCAGGAAATATGCCTGCTCACATTAAAATTGAACAAATACTCTCAAAGACTTCTTCAAATAATTTCTTATATTCAATTTTAATTCGTGCTATGTTACTTTATATTTTTGTTTAGGAAACAGAGAAACATATTTTTTAATTTTAAATTTTACTACAAACATGTTTTTTATCAGCATATCAGTTGATTTTTTTATTCACGGTATTATATTTTTTTGTAAGTACCAAATCAAATTAATTCATATTTTTTTTACCAGAATCAAAGTCAATTTAATATGATACAACTGCTAAATACAACATTTATATCATATTTTATTATAAATTGAAATAATGAAAATCTTGTTTATTCAGTTGGAAAATATATTATTGAAATCTTGTAGCTTGTATTCAGTAGTTCCGACATATTTGTATAATAAAACGGGATAATGGCAAATAAATAATTAAATTGGTTTAATTTGAAATCACTGAAAATCATTATTAATATAAACATTATGTATTTATGGTGATACTAATTTATGACTAAGGTTTTAAATCTTACATACTTTAACATTATTTTAAATTAACCTCAATACACCAATCATCTCAGGCAGGACTCGAACCAGCCTCTTCTGGTATGGCCCCAGATGCACTAACCACTATGCTACCGGTTGGAATTAACGTCAGAAATCAACTTTTACAGACTACGTCCCTTCAATACACAAATAATTTAAATTGTAATCAAATAAATATATACATTAGAATTATTAACCATTTATTTGGTTGAACTTAGTTACCTTTAAGTGTATATCCTAATATAAAAATATATTCCAGCTTAATATCTCAGGGGATAAGAAGCCTGGCTTCAAATATTGTGATCATGGGTTCAAATCCCGCTCAAGTCAAGATTTTTTTAATTGATTTACGACTGGGAGATCGGGAATATAATAAATAAAATCCCGATCGATTGTCTTGATCCAGGTTTACTCTAATTTCCTAGATTGTAAGCTTTTCATTAGATAGTCTTCAGCTATTATACGATATACTTTATTATTCATAGTGGTGATTATTATGTTACCAGCGTAATAGCTCAGGGGATAGAAGCGTGGCTACAAATACTGTGGTCATGGGTTCAAATCCCGCCCAAGTCAAGAATTTTTTATTTGTTTTGATCGGTTATTACGACTGGGAGATTGGGAATAATATTAGTAAAATCCCGATCGATTGTCTTGATCCAGGTTTCTCTGATTTCCTGTATTGAAAGGTAAATACTGATTATTAAATCAGTGACCTGTGTAACTAGTAATAGTTAAGATCACCGACAAGCAATTAACACGTTGTTGTCTAAAAACCCTCTCAAAAAAAAGCTCCATCAGAGATGTAGGTTCTCTGGTATATCAGACGACTGTTTTCTCTTAATAATATTAATAATAAAAAAATCATGATTGTGTATATCATGCTATTGAAATCCTTTCGATTAAAACTTTGTGTCTAAAAAAATCCTCTCAAAAAAGCTCCATCAGAGATGTATGTACGTTCTCTGGTATTACAAAGAACTGTTTTCTCTTAATAAAAAAAAAAATTATCCACACATTTTATGAGAATACAATTTACGTAGTTCTTATTCTTAATTTCTTCCTTCTTTAAATAAATGATTATGAAAGATTTTTCGGGTGTTGGATTGTAGTAGAGAGTGTATCTGTGTGAGTAGGTCACTTATCGATTTTATACATCCACCCAGCATGCAGTATGCGCCAAAATGTGCTTTCTCTCCGCCTACGATGCACAATCAGGATGGACACACATCCTCCCTTTTACCATCACCTTTGATATTGAAAATGTGCTTTTCAAACGCAATTTCAACAATCTTTTTACAGTATGCAAACATATCTGGTACATTGCCAAGTTCTCAACGGAACTACCCAAAGAACTTGACCGTGATCGTGTGTATGAATGACTTTCAGCAGTACTGTTGCTTGTACTCGATGATATTAATAATATTTATTTACAAGCCAAGAATATATTTTTATTTCATATGCCTTAAAAGAGAAGACATTTTCAATCGAGTATTGAAGCTTATTGAATTGAATTATAATATATATTTTTTATTATACAATTTCATATTAAATATAATTTGCGTACAATGTTTTGATACATTATGATTAGATGTTACAATATTAAGATTATAGACTTAGCCTTTTACTTATTTTAATACGGAGTATAATAAATTGATATTCAAAATAATTAATAAGTCATAACATAATTTATGGGAAAAAATACAAAAACCCACTTGTAGAACTACTAAAATATATATAAATATTATACATAATAAATAATAATAAAATAAATTAAACTTAGAATTACAAAAACATATACTTAATACTATATGAATAAAACAACTGTACGGATATAAAATAATATTAGATATAAGCATATTAAATTACAATTCTCAAAAAACACTATTTAGCTTTTTACATAGTGATGAGTGTTGTCATCATATGAAAACCGTATTAAATTATTTTATTTATAATTTACTCTGAAAATTCAAACATGTTCTGAATGAAAAAAATCATTACCGTGCTATTAAAAAACCAAGCAGAACATCAAAAAATATTAACAAACTGAAAATTTCAATTAAAATTACCCTAGTTATCATATAAAACACCTTTACATCCCGGAGAAGAATGTAAAAGATAAATCTGGTCTTGTTAATGTATGCGGCTGAAATATCAATCATTAATTTTTTTTTTGCATATAAACACTCATTCGAGTTTTAGTTAGAGTACTTTAAAAATGTGTGTATAAAATGTACATAAAATAAAATAAAGTAAGATTTAGAAAGCAATTATTTACATGTTACTATATAAGGTCTCTCCTAAACAAGCCCTGTAGGTGGCAGAATTGGTGGAAAAGAGTTCACTCAAGTTGTTGCAGCCTATTCAGAGGAAAATAAAAGAGGTAGTTGGATGAGGAATCATATAAGAATCAATTAAACATTATAATAAGGAGTTATTATTATGCATTTACCTGGCAAATTCTTTTAGAAAAATGTGGTAATTACTAATGATTACGATTTTTTTTAAATTTAAACTATACATTTGAGAATAAATTACATTATTTTTATGAGCCAACGTAATAAGCTGTGTACAAATCGCGCTCAAGTCAATTTAAAAAAAAAAAAAATTGATCGATTATTATGACTGGGAGATCGGAAATACTATTAATAAAATCCCGATTGATCATATTGATCCAGGTTTACTCTGATTTTTTTTATTGTAAGGTAAATACTGAGGAGATTATCAAGTCTGACAGAGCCACTTTGTCGGTGACCTGTGTAACTAGTAATAGTTAAGATCACCAACAGACAATTAACACGTTGTTGTGTATAAAAACCCTCTCTAAAAAGCTCCTCGGGGCGTAAATAAATGATATATTTCTATATGAGAGAAATAATTAAAAAAACAAATAAAAATGCGTACTCAAATATTCAAAAAACGTTTCCCTGCACAACGTTAATGTTGCTGAAGTTGCAATTTATTACATAAAATGCAAGTGAACATTTGCGGTTGTATACAATTAGTAAAATGAAGGGGCGACGAGTGCAAGCAGAATTTAAATACGTGTCCATATTAAAATAAATACAGAGAATATATAAAATATTAAAGGTATTATTTAAAGGGTTGAAGTGGTTAAAATATTTGAATGTGGTCATTTAACAGTTTAAGCCGATGTGAAATTTTGGGCTTTTCAACGATGAATAAACTCAGGATATAAGGATATCCTGATAGTATTTGTATCTGTACCTGAATGATTAAGATTCATCGACTCATTTAAAATGTACATAATTATAATCAGTGCATACAACAACCGATTTGATTTTATCATATACAAAAAAAGGAAATTTACATTTGCTATATATATGATCGCGTAAACGAAGCCTTCAAATTTCAGCCAAAATCTCATGAAAAGGTTGCTTTGCCTTGGGTGGTAAATTATTATTTTTGGTAGGGGTCAAAATTATTAAAATACCTATAGACCTACTTTATGGCTATAAACACATAATCATAATTAAAGTAATTTTTTGTCAATATACTGGCTTTTAAACATGCTTGGCGTGTTCATTGTATTTTTTGTCGTCGATTTTCATTAAGCGTGATGCAAAGGCTTCATAAAAACAAATTAGGCACATGGTCACATCTGGAAATGGTTGTCGAAATAACATTTAGTATCAAATTAATATAATATTAAAAAAGTCTTTACGAGGAAAATGTAGTATAGTTTATTGTATCCGTATTTTTTTATTTATGTTTTTTTTTTCCTGAAGAGAGGTATTTATTTTTATGGTTGTATCCTCAAAATGCATATCAAAAGACTTCTCTGGGCGTAGATTGGATCGTTTTGGAATATAAAAAACTGTTAGGGGAGGATTAAAGTATGATTTCTGAGGGGGCTTTAAGTGTTTAAATATAAAATCTTATTAGGGAAGAGATATTTGTGTTCATCCAGTATGCGTAGCAACCTTCAGAGGCGCACAACATTTTGCATTTTGGAAAACCTTTTATTATACCCATTAACCTTATCGTGAGCCACCCCTGTCATCTGCCGCCCCCTACGCCCCTTACGCCCCCCGGGTCACCTCTCCTCATTTCTTACGGGGGGTAGCGAGTTACAGCTTTAATTTACTTACGGATTCGTGACGAGCCTGCCTAAATGAAAGTAACAGACGTAGTACTGTTGTTTAGCTAAACTAGCCATTACAGCCGGTTCGACTCTTCTAGTCGGAAAATTATTTCAAGTTCATTGGGTCGGATTTGGGTGATTATTTTTGTTGTAATAATACAAACACGGGTAGAATAACAGAATCTACCAAGCATGCTTAATACATAGAACATAATATAATTTATTGATACGGTAATTTTATAAATATACTTTATTGAAGCTGGCTTCAAATTGTATCCCTCATAAAATACCAGTTGTTGCCGGCAAAATTGTGTTTTGTACGAAAATTACATTTAAAATGAATGGCACCTTGAGAAATCTGTTAGCTGGATGAGCACATATATTTGTATATACGTCAAAGTGATGGATATGGAAAAGGAAATTATTTCTTATTATAAACGCGGTTGTGCGGTGAAAATCAAATACATCACTCAAAAATTCGGATATAGGATAGAAAGTAATGAATGCTCGTATAAAAGGCATCTCTAATAATTTCCTCTCGTCGGTTTTCATGGAATTTAATTCATCCACTCATCTGGCTTAGTCAAATCGATTTAATTAAATATTGTTGTGGTGGGTAATTTCTTTCATTGAAGAGTTCTTTGACAATCCACACGATAATATGTGCACGTGTTGGTCATTATGTTCTCTAAACTTGCTATATTCTCTCGTCAGGGGCAATTTCCGTTATTATACTCATCCACCCTAAAGCTTTGCTCCCTCTTAATTATAACGACCAAGGCGAGCTTTGCAAATGATCTGCATTGTGTGTGAGAAGGTTTCAAAAAATGAGCACAAATTGCAGGTGGATTGTCCTTTTGCTTCATTTGGATATTCTGTAGATGCTCAGATGAATACAATTTTAAAATGTCAAGTAGAGATCATGAACGTATTATACTAGCCATTAAATAATAATATTCAATTTTTTTCCCATATTAAAAATAAGTGATAAAGTGTCATATGAATATACAAAAATGCCCATTTTAGTTTAAAATATTTTTTTTAGTAAAAGAGTTAGGTGTAAATTTTATACGTATATTTAAATAAGAAAATTCTCAAAGCTTAACAAAGAGAATAAGTTAAATTTAACTCTAAAAATAAGCGTCCGATATTTTAGTAAATGTCAATGATCGCCCTTTATATTATAGTCGAATAATAATACAGGTTAACCTCAATTATTTTGTGTATAAATATATACATGTATATATATATATTATTAATATTCATATGTCTAAATGGGTTTTTTTATTTTTTTCCCCATACTTTTTATTGTTTAATATTAAGTATCTCTAATGTTACATAAAAATGTCATTCTCGTGTTAGTTATAGGTAGAAAGATTTATATATTCTGTATACCTAAGTATAATTCGTAAGATGTTTTGTATTATTCAAACAATGTTATACAAATATATTTACAATTATATTGTCTCAAAAGAATTCTATTAAAAAAATAATTCCTTACCTAAAAGTACTCAAAAATTATTTAATTCACATATGTATTCATAAAAATAGAAACCATTACATTCACAACATAACATATTGGAAGATTCAATGTACAAAAACGATCTGTACCTATGTTCTTTATCAAAGAACCTCATTAAAATTTACTATGATTCAGTTGATATTAAAAAAAATAATTACATCGACATCTAATTTAGAAATCGATTTAAGGTATTAATCGTTCACCATTTATGAAAACTTTTAAGCCGTTCATTAATTTTCCATTTGTTCATAGCAAGATTCGATTTAAAGAGATGAGCAATACCTAAGGTAAAGTGGTCTTTGGTAAACTTATGCGAGCCACATTAAAACTTTTAATAATATCATCTTCTCCAGCCTAATATAAAATACAAAGTGATCCTCTGGGATTAAAGTAAAGAATTAACGCATAAACCCTCGACGCCATGCTTTAAAAGAAGTTAAGCTCTGACGATTTGGAAATAACGCGCAGTTGAACCTTTAAGCTTAGAAAATATATATTTTATATTTGTAAAGGAATTCAATTCGAAAAACATTTGACTATGTGTTATTTCTACCTTTGCTTGTGCAGAAGATCGATTATCAATTATTATTATCCACCGAACAAAAGGTATTCTATTTCGGGATTTTCAGTTCGTTTCATATCACTTAATGTGATTTTACTTTTACTCGAATACTTGTCGTGGCTGTCTAATGTGAAAAAAGATAGGTTTTTATCAAATAATCGAATAAGTTCTATCGAAATCATGTTTATTATTCTGAAGTTTCAGACGGCCACGGAATGTTTGTAGTATTTCAGGACATGCTGTAAAAGTGGGTCACAAATGATAGTAGCATTTAAATCCACCCTGTTTTGCGTACATTTGAGTTTGTTTTATTATATGGGATATTGCATGAAACATATTGCTTGTAAGTTAAACAGAGACTCTCTTACAATATGTACATCCACACTATCTCGTGTTTATGCTAAATAATCTCAAAGCCTTTGAGTATTTTAATAATCTGGAAGAGAGAGTGAGTAGTTTCCATTAAAATTACAGTTGCAATTCTATGCCACAATATTATATCAGAATATACTTTAAATAATTTGGTGATCCTTTGACATATATTCATGAAGTATGTAGCACTCGTTATGTATTTATTTAAATAAAGTAAAATATTTAGTTTTGAAATTAATCAACAGACGCTATTTTAGATTTATGTTGAAAAAAAAACGGCTCAGAAAAAATCCTCTATAATCAATAGTATTTGGGACGGTCGGTGCAAAACCCAATATTACGTGTATTGAGTAAAACGGCATTGAAGTTTTTACATTTATCAACCCTATATTTTTGTAATAATTTAAATAGCCAATTTTTTTAAATACCACCACATTATATATGAGCAATGCTATGTATTTTTCAAATAAAAAAATATCACCTGACGTATTCCTGATTCTTTTATTTATATTTAAAATAATATTTACACGTTTAGTTATAAATGCAAGATTACATAAGATAACAGATAATTTTGTAAACCCAAAGTTTCACATTTTGACACAATAGTAAGCAAAAAAAATATCTAATCAATGATTCAATTTTTAACTTATAAAATATGGCAAAAAATTAAATGCTTTAAAAATTTTACTCACAATAATCTATTTATTTTTAAAAATATGATACCTTATTTATAACATAAAATAATTCATACAGTATTAA
Organism: Agraylea sexmaculata; assembly: GCA_022606485.1. NCBI lineage: Eukaryota > Metazoa > Arthropoda > Insecta > Trichoptera > Hydroptilidae > Agraylea > Agraylea sexmaculata. Next base: position 994 of record JAGTTH010001260.1, on the reverse strand, counting down.
TAATATTTATTTATAAAAATATATCATAAAGTGATGTTCAACCCATCCCATATATTGGTGTGTGGAGTTTACATAATATTATTTATGATCTTCTAATAAACCGTACACAATCCATCATTATTACAAACAATATGGCTTTATTCTCATCATCACATTGACATTAAGAGCTGAACTTTGAAATCCATCTAAAAGTTTTGTTCTATTTGAATAATCCGAGGCGAGTATTTTCCAAGATAATACAACATGGCAGTCGACATTATTAATCGATAGCATAAAACACAAACAAGATAGAGACAGACACGTTTGTTTCTCAATTAAATTCATTGTAATTCAATAAAATTTCATATGCCATGTGTGTGTCGTTCGGAAACTTTTGGTATGGTAAAGTTTTAGTTGAATTTATCAGCTCGGGCTTGTATATTCATTTATGCAGATATGTGTCTAGTTTACGAGTGACGGGGTACAATTAGCCACAGTTGATATAGTAGTGTAGCAGGTGCTAAATTGGGAAATATTGCCAAATTAGCATAAAGTATAGAGAAGCCGGCATATGCGTCTATATAAATTATCCTTCTCAAGACATTCAAAGTAAGTGTAAATATAATTAAATGGCTTTTCAACTCTAAAGCTAAATGAACCCAGTCCCCTTTATAAGAAATATGATCCTCAATGCTAATTAAAATATTTTTTTATTGATATTATTTATAGACATCATCAAATATGATCCATCCATTTTTTGTGTATAAACATCAAATCGATTTAAACAAAATGTTCAATATTGCATAATACGAAATTGCACTACGCACTATAAGCAAACAACAGTTTTTAAATTTACAATAACAATATTTTTTTTTAAATAACCAAAGGTTATTAACACATACTAATTATCATTAATTCAAATTAAAATTCCTTATTTTTCATTAGAATATATTTATGAAAGCCAAAAAAGTTTAGTTTTTTGTTGTTGAGTTGGATATGGATGGATATATATATA
>JAGTTH010001256.1:0-21158 GCA_022606485.1 Agraylea sexmaculata | reverse complement strand
CTTATATTTAATGTACACATTATTAATATAATAATAATATAATAAGTGTAATTAATAGCTCAGGGGATAAGGCAAATGGATAAAAATACTGTGATTAAGACTTTTGTGACTAGTGAATAATATTAATAAAATCCTGATTGATCGTCCCAATCGAAGTTTATTCAAATTTTCTGGATTGTAAGGTGAATACTCATAATTATTAAGTCACAGACATGAGTGTTTGTTGGTGCTTCTTATAACTCGGCCAATATATCATATTTTTCTACAGAATTACCACCCTTTTCGTTATATTCTAGAATCAACTGCATAAATACCATTTAAAAGGCTCATTATTGTGATATCTTTTAGTGAGAGGCTTTACGGTGACAGTGGCTCGATAGTTGTTATCTTCGAATGGTTTTTATGTGGCATATAAATATATTTTCGATAACCGCAACATTCGCTCTTTCTTAAATAGTCCGATAATCGTCGAATAATATTGATGGGAAAGCTATAGAAGGTTTGCGGTGTAATCTGGATGCGAACCGGCGACCCCGATGTTGCATTGGACACTTTCTATACGAATTATCCCATGCCATCGAAATTTCTTCATAAACAAAACTGCGACCGCATTGAACGTGAAAATTGCCTACCAATAACAATAAAATATAACCTACACTAAAATGTGTCAGCACAATGGTTTGCTCTCCACAAAATTTTTAATCGAGCTAATGATATTAAGAATAAGAAGAATAATATATATATATATATATATATATATATATATATATATATATATATATATATATATATATATATATATATATATATATATATAATTGTCTAACTGTGTGTATGTTATATGTCTGTATGTCTGTATGTCTGTACGGATCATATATATATACCTCTATAATCTCAAATATTTTATATTGATTCAATCATTAATTCAATAAATTAATAAGGTAAAAAAATGTAAATAAATTACTATAGTTCGATAGATTATTATTTGAATATTTTTTTTATTAAAGTCCCGTCGATGACTTTATATATTCTACTACTAGACTAAATTATATTCCGGTAGGGTAATTTAAATTTTCAATTTGTTAATGTTTTTTATGTTTTGCTTGGTTTTGCAATAGGACGGTAATAAATTCAAAATAAATAAAATAATTTAATACGGTTTTCATATGATGACAACACACAATATTTAAAAAGCGAGTCTCGCAAGAAAAACTGTTTTTTGATAATTGTCATTAATTTTGCATTATTAAATATCTCTAATATTATTTTGAAATTAATTTATATATTATTATCATTAAAATACCCGTTTTGACATTTTAGATGTGTTAATTGTAGTAAAATAAATATATAAAATAATATTATTCCATCTGGTAACAGTGATGGTTGAGGGATCTGTACAGACATATAACATACACACACCTTAGACAATTATATATATTATAGTTATAAAGATTAGCAACAGGTTTAATTCAAATTAATTTATATTAATCGAGCCAAATAATAGTTTTTTTTGTATAATTTAAATTTTTATATTTAATTTCAGTGTAAGAGTTACTTTTTAGTAAGAAATAAGGTAAACTCTGATTTCGTAGATTGTAAGATAAATAATGAGTCAAGTCCTTTTAATGACTGTAAGTAACTGTAATAGTTGAAACGTTTAATATCACATCAAATATTAATATAAAATCAAAAATCGATGGGTAAAATGACAAATATTATTTCATTAAATTATTTTCAAGTTGAAACTAACATTTGTATGTTTTACTCATTTATTTGTAAGGATACATTACAGTTTTAACAAATATTTATATAATATACACCAAACATCAATTTTGGCGTTGAAGTGTTTATTGTTCTGGTTGAAATGAGCTTCTAAGAGCTTCTAGAAAGTTGGTTTACAATTACAATGGATACTTTCATACAGAGACGTGGAAATTAAGTCTAAATATTTTACTTTAGTGCAGGCTGAAAACATTCAGTGGAAGATTGTAAACGAACTCGTAAAGTTTCCACCTTCTAAAACTAAGCCTTTCTAATCGTAAACATACCTAGTTTTAGCACAGATTATGAGGTCATTAAACCATCGATAAATATATAATCAAGGATTGTTTTTTTTGCGTGTAAAAATCATGAGCAGTCCATTGTTTGAGATATGATCTAAAGAACATTGTTTAAGTGGAAACAAAGACTCTTCAATTATTTCATTGCAAGGTTTCATAACAACATATCATACAAGATCAAACAAGACTTCCTCTCTGATTTAAATATGCCTAAAAATTCCCTGTTATTTATTGAAATAATATAAAATATATGGAAGTTGTCGTCTATCGATTTGAAGCCAGGGTCATCATCCTTCTTATCGTTAAATAGGCATTATATTGACTTTTTTAATACTCTTTTTATATAAATTATACAATCAGAAGCCATTCGGTCTCTTTATGACTTTATACAGCCATGTAATTGCTGGACTATGAATGAATTACCAGCACAGCAAAGAGTATTGCTTATTCTTTGTAAATATCATTTTTTTAATTAGTTACAGACGGTGATTTTAGATTGTTGGATTTATTGACACTGCAAACTTAATTTAAATTAAAAATTTCCTGCAAAAAATAGGTAAGTGAATGGAAGTAAATTAAGATAAAGTTCAACTTAAATTAATCTATTTTTCTTATTAGAGCAAATTTTAATCGGTGTTCGGTAAGTAATAGTTTACTAGGCTTACAATCAGAATATTAATTATCATTTTTATTTTAAATCGTTGATAAATTTATAGACGACCAAATCATAATAAATAAATACTAGCGTAATACTGTGTTCATGGATTCAAATCCTACTCAAGTAAAAAAAAATTGATTCGATCTGTTATATAGACTAGGAGATCGGGAATAATATTAATAAAATCCCGATCGATCGTCTTGATATAGGTTTACTCTGATTTCCTGTATTGTATGGTAAATACTGATTATTAAGTCGGTGACCTGTGTAAGTAGTAACAGTTAAGATTATCGACAGACAATTAACACGTTGTTGTGTCAAAAAAAACCCCACCAAAAAGACCTTTTCAATAAAAAAAGCTCCTGGGGCGCAAATAAAAAAGCTAGGGATGCATTTGTATATGTTTTTTTATTACTTTATCGACTGCCAAAACGCACTTAAAACAAATTAATTAAGTCAAATTTTCATTTTAAGTTACTGTTAGTTAGTTCTGGTAGTTTAAATAGAGGTATTTTTTATTGTGTTATATTTGGAATGATAAAACAAGTCATTGAATTATCCCACATTATAAATAATTCAAATATATACCTTACATTTATAGTTCTGTTGAGCCTTTTTTTAATAATTCGCCATTATTTAAAAACTATGAAATATGATTGAATCATGTGTCGAAATTCCAATGAACCATCAACATAAAGAATTAACCAGTTACAATATTTACCAAATAAACCACCTCAATTATTGTTAGCTGGAAACCGATATTTTAAACAATTAAAACATCTTAAAGCGTGAAAAATTGTATCGATTTAAGAATAATATTATTGAATATAATAAATGCATTATTATATACATTAAGATGATATAATGTGGAGTGGTTGGTTGCAATATATTGTTGGTTGGAGTTTAGCTCGCGATCATAACTTATTATTTCTTTATTTATTTATTATATTGCCCCAGGCTTTGTAAACCCACCCACTACATATTTATGCCGATGATAGTGAATGTGAGAAATTGATTTACCTTCATCCCGACACCTATGCTCATTTTTTATATTGAAATAATTTTCCCATATAAAACATTCACCAAAGGGCGATTTAGTTGTAATAATAATTTAAACAAGAATCATTGGTCACGACCTTTTCGATGATTTCAAATTTTATATTTACATTAGTGAGAATGGGAAAGTATTAAAAAGAAGTCTAACTGTATTTTGTGAGGAGAGAATACTTTTGAGCCGGATGAAAGGATTAAATTGTAATCGTAAAAGTACGTTTACGAATACTTTTTTTTATATACATTTTCTGTCGATAATTTTTAATAAAAATAAAATTTATTTGTTTTTATATTTATTCCCAAGACATGGGTTATTGGTCGCATAAAATTTATATGTTTTCTTCACAAGAATCGCATAATTTTGTATATAACATGCCAATATTTCAAGTTCACATGGAGAGTGCTGATGTTAACCAAGTTAGGGTCAAGGGTTCAAATGCCGAGGCGTGTTCATGTTTTCTGGATTAAGTGTTCAACTCAAATTAAAAAAAAGCCACCATACGAGTTTTTTAATCAAACTCAATCGCCGCTTAATAATAATTAAATTATATCCTGTTGAAGTGAAAATTTTTATTATACATATAACGGACGTGTCGACTAGCATATTATTTAAAAAAAAATCAATAGCTTCGTTTATTGTGCAAATTTAATTAAAAGTGAACGTTTATTTTCAGGCGAAGTGAAAACTGAAGAATGTTACGTCACGCAGCGTTGGTCTGTTTGATACTTTTAATTTCAGCATTTGAAATTGAATAATTATTTATCGGATGATCTTTGTATGTAGAAAATATTGTAGTATATAAATTGCCTAAGGAGTTGTTATTCACATATCGAACAATAGGACAGGTTTTTTTAGATCCTCCCATCGATCGGCTATTGAGGATGTTCCTTACCGCAAAAACTTATTCACCAACTTCAATTATCAATTTAACTTTCTCCACGCCGCATTTTATCAAACCTGCTCATTTATTATGATTGTCCGTGATATAAAATCCAATTTATTTGGAATCGATTGACCTGTGAACCGACAAATCATCGCATTGGCAACAATTTATACTGGGTTTGTTTAAAAGCGACATTCCGTGCGTTGAAATCATTAAATTAATGTTTTAATTATTCAAGGTGCACATGAGTGGAAAGAAATTTTACTACTTAATTAAGTGAAATTGCGTATTTTAATTGGTAATAAATTGCTCATTTAAGATCTTAATGTACATACGTATTAACAACTTTGACCGTGGTTATTTCCGCATTAAATTGATAGTGATACAGTAACAATTATTTAACTAATGATGTTGAATATTAAATGGACTTATTGATGGATTACGATATTACTAATTTTGAGAATTTAATAAATTATAATAGTGATTTAAAGCTTAATATAAAGGGCGGACTTGATTTTTTATGAGTATGAGGTAGTAATTTTACTGCATGTTAACTTAAAGCAATTATTAATAAAAAATATATATTGGACGTAATAGTATTTTTTGTAGAATCCATCCAATTTCAAGAATTAGTAAAATTAACTTATTTTTTAAAAAAAAATGTGACATGTAATAAGTCAGCGATATAATTTGTCCTTTTGTATTTTTCACCAGTATTAATATGCAAAATTTAACAAGGAAAAATATTGCTATTTTATGTTAATTAGTATACAAAAGTAAGGCGACCTCAAAAAATAATAGAATTTTAGTAATGAAGAGTACAATATTTATTATAACTTTGAAATTGCATTCATAAGTCTATAATTTTTTGTGTTTTTTAATTTTTGGATGAGTGTTCCATAAAAGGTTTAAGATGTTTCACTATATTTAATATAGACTATTTGTATTTGATGCACTTAAATATTTAATAATAATTGCAATTTTTGAAGATGAAAATTTTTAATTTTAATATTTTATTGAATATATTCAAATTGAAATTTTTTTAGGTACCGGTAATAAATAAGAGAGATTCACTTTATTGACCTAAAAAATACAAATTGTATCGAACAAGCGATTATAGATATTTCTCATTTCTCAGTAATGTGGGGAACGCGTTCAAGAAAGTATGTAATTTTCACCGAAATGAGGAATGATTTTCACTTTTCGAGATATAATTTTAATTGGAATATGATTATTGTTCACTCTCGCTGTTTTCAGCCATGTTTGCTAATTGATGTGTTTATTAGTTGATGTGTGTTTTTTATGCTCAACTTGTTCACTGATTGCCGGCGCCGTTCTTGTAATAATAATCACTCTTCGTATTTATATTTTGCGATGCTGTCATTTTTTTTGGTCTACAATTTATAACTAGTAAGAACATTGCAATAAATGGCCGCTTTGAATATAATACATACTTCAATGCATATTATGTAATGAGATTTCGATCGATCGACAATTATTACGTACATTCGAGGCCACCCGTGTTTTATTCGATATCTGAATACCTATAAATAAATATTTGTTAATTTTTTTTTTTACTTTTGTTCCCATACTTTTATACTTATATACTCTGTACACCTTAGTCTAATTCATAAGGTTTAGTATTTAATAATAAAATTGTAATAAGATCAGGACAAAAATCATTCATTCATAAACTGAATAAATAATATAATTTTTAATGGTAATACGTTTTTCTGGGATTCCATAATAATTAAAGATTTTCCACAATTATTATTTCAAAATTGTCAACATTTTAAATTAAATTTCAAATCTGTTTTAAAATATCTTTGTTCCCACTTTTTATATAAATCAGTGGAAAGGCATTTATTTAGATTTACTCTATATTTCATAACTATAAATATTATAAGATCGGTTTCCTTTATTAAAAGTCCAAAAAAAAAATATTTGCCAAATTGTTTTATTTATAAATAAATTTTCAATCAACTCGTCGATTATCCACAGGTAAATTAAAAAGATAGGCATTTGTATATTTTATTGATGTCTGTTTTTTTTGCAAACCATGTAACTTTGAATTTGATTTTAATGCCATCTACTAGAAATTTGTTAATGCGGATATATTGAAATAATCCATTTTATATAATAAATATGTAGTTTAAAGTCTGCGTCTTTCAGCTTGAATCAGTTTTTTTTGTTTCTCCTCTAAAAATGAACAAAATTGACTTACGCATTAAGTAAAGAAATACTATTATTGTAAACTGTTTATTTTTAGATACATTTTTGTGCTAGTAACACGTCAAATTAAAATTAATTGAACTAATATTGTGAAAGTGTTTGTATCTCCTGTAAAATTTCGCAAAATGGATCTATTACACAATACAATTTCTAACCAAAAAATGAGCTAATTTAAAATATTGTAAGATTGTAACTGAATAATGTAACAGGTGTTTTGTTGAGGGTTTGTGGTTATAATATAAAGTGAATAAATGTGTTATAAATATTAATAACACAGTTTCATGGAATTGTGTGTCGGCTTTTAAATAAAAGATGAGCAACACGGAAAGGGAAAACTAAACAAGCGGTAAATAGCGTGTTTGAATAACTACTAAAACACCTTAATTTATTAATCAATCGATCACGTAATTTGTACGGTACTGTTTACGGTATTGATCGAGTATATTTAAAATGCTAGTACTGACCGAATGGGTTGGCAGCTGGGGTCAAGGACACGCGGCTTTTATAAGCAGGGTCGTTCAACTACACGTCTTGTAAAAACTATGCATGTATGAAACTTGAAAAAATAATATTATTACTACTGATCTTTTGCTTCTTCATGTACTTATCAGACACTTCAGATATTTTGTTAGTGCTAGAGATGGTAACAATATGAAATCAAAAAAAAAACAACAATGACTGTATTACGGATGAGCAGCCACTTGCCTGAGAATTGCACCGTACAAATAGTTTTTTTTTATTACAAATAACAACAACCTTGTCGGTTATTTTATGTGAATATTTTCATTCTTTACTAACGATGATTTTTCCAATTGATCAAATTATTTTAATGGAGCAATTGCCATTAATGTTCCCTGAAACCGTATAATATTTGATTTTCAGTATTTTACATATAACTATTTAGTTTTTCAACTTTTTCATAATATATCAAGAAAAACTTCACACCGAAATATAAAATACATTCACATGGATGATCTCTTTTCCACCAATTCTGCCACCTACAGGACCTGTGTAGGAGCGATTAAATTATGGTCTTTATTTTTTATACTTTATATATTATATTTATACTTAAATGTTTATTATTTTTGTCTAGTCTGTAAAAATGCTCTATATGCAATGAAATTAAATAAATTAGAGTATTTTTTACATGGCTTCTTATTTTTTTTATACCACAATGGAACCTCGATATACATACGTCCTTAAAATCCAAAAATACAAATGTTTTGAAACTAAAAACTTTTATTATTATTTAAGACAATGGTACATATAAAACTTGAATTACGATTAAGATTAAAACTGCACATTTGACTATTTTTGTATTACTAACACATTGATTAGATCACCTGATTGTAAAGAATAAATATTAAAACAATATAAACTAAATTAAAAAAATATGACACCATTTTATAAATGTATTCTCAAAAATTCCGTTTCGAAAAAATATTTATTTTTTGGGACTATCAAGTTTTCTTGTCAATTCAGAAGGAAAGGATCTACTCTAGTCTAGACTATTATTTTGGGTTACTAGTAACCCAAAATAATAGATCAAAGTAAGGTTAGGTTACTCCAAAAATCTAGTAACCGTCCTTCTTTTGGTAACTGCAAATCGATGGGTCAGTAACACAAAAACGTATTTAAAAATTGACATTTTTAAGAAGAGAAGATAAACAGTGGATCCTCAATATAAAGAACCTCAGAGGGAATGAAAAAAATCGTAAAAAATATATCGAGGTTTTTTTGTGCAAATTTCGTTATAAAAAAGTTCACAAGCATATCGTATTACATAAATATCCTTAAACTGCGAATATTAAAAAGAGATAGATGTACATTAATTAAACAAGCAAATGTCATATTGATAAAAATAAATCCTGATTAAAAAAATGCGTTAATACAGAAATTAAAAAAAATGATGATATTGACTAAAGTTATGATGAACTTTGGGCAGTACAATTCTTGTCATATAGCCTTGTTATTTTCTAAATAGTATTTAAAACTTCGATATTTATTGGTCAAAAATTGGCATAAAGAATGACGAATCTTCATTATATCGAGATTTTTGTAAATATTTATTGATAAAACTTTTAAAAAAATACCGTGACGCCTTCTAATTATCTCTAAAAGTCTAATTATAAAAAAATATTATAACCTTCATGAGCAGTAATTTCAATATTTTACTATATTCTTGATGTATAAACAAATTGTACATACAAATAAATAAATATTCTTCCATAAATAATTAATAAATTATTAAGGCACGGAAGTAAATTGATATGTTAAATGCGCGTAATTTAAAAACTCATTTTTATCAATAAATTAATTATAAAAAATGGATATCTTTTAAGGATGAACAAAATATATACATTTAATATTTTAAACACCTTGAAATATGTTCTTATGAGTACTGAGTTATTTTCTAAAATAAATATCGTGACGCCGTCCCTATTGACGGGAGTCCCTTTATAAGGGGTTGGCCAGGCCACCTTGGCCTTTACAGGAGAATATAGTAGAGATGGTTTCCCAGGCCACCACACAGCAATGAGTACTTAAGATCTAGTTTGCTAAGCTAGATCTACCAAGTGACTCCGGTGCCGGCTCAAAAAAAGACTTATATGGAGTGTCAAGGGGAATTATTAGTTAGAGGAATGCGGTAAAAGCAGAAGATACCCATATTGATAGTGTGGGGTACTATTATAAAAGGGTGTTTTTATATATTTTAGGTGATTGTATTTAAAATAGTAATACAACCTTGACCGATTGTTAGTGACCTAGACCTCGGTATAACAACTTCCCTCCTTCCATAGTACGCCAGGCTATAAACAGAGGTGCACAACCGCTCTAAGTCTCATTTCCACGCCGACTATCGTGCGCGACACTCCTTAATATATACGATATTCACTATAACTATAACTATAACGACGATTACTAAGTGACCACTGTGTTATAAATTAAGTGACTCTCGATACACACACCGAGTGACAGGCACACCTCCAGGATCCAACCCACGGGAATCCAGCATACACACAGTAAGTACCATCAGTTTTTCTGTGAAAATATTTTTTTCAAACACTCACTACTTTCAATCACGATAAAATTAACAAGCAACACATTTTACATTTAAAAAGTGCGTCAAAATTTTTTTAATAGTCCATAAAGCATTTGAAATTATTAATTGAGGGCGTGTGTATGATCAGTTGCGAGATAATCGAGTAATTAATATATTTTTAAAACATAGACGCAATTCGATTACACATGTGATGTACTAATTGGACTCAGGGTTGAACCGGTCCGATGCGACACTCAAATTAAAAAAATTTTAAGACTGAGTGGAATAAAAATTGTCAGTTTTGAGATATTCGAGTAATTAATATTATTTTAAAATTTAGATGCATTTCGATTATGTAAAACGAAAAATGTAATAAAACCGTGGTGGACTACTCGTTCTCAGGGTTGACCCGATCCGATGCGACAGTAAAATTAACAAATTTTCATTTCTGAGTGGAATAAAAAAAAACAGTTTTGAGATATTCGAGTAATTAATATATTTTTAAAACATAGATGCATTTCTATTAGACCTGTAATAATACTTTCAGGGTTGACCCGGTCCGTTGCGACACTCAAATTAACAAATTTTTATTCCTGTGTGAAATAAGAATAGTCAGAATTTGAGATAATCGATTAATTAATACATTTTTTAAACTTTGATGCATTTAAATTACACATTTAATAAAACCGTGATGGACTATTTCATCTCGGGGTTGACTCGGTCCGTTGCGGCACTAAAATAAACAAATTTTTAACTGAGATGGAATAAGGCGTGCATTAAAATTGTCAGTTTAGAGATAGTCGATTAAAATGATGATAAGTAATTTTACGGAAAAAGGTCGTATTAAATTATCCGCCGTTATTCAATCCAGACTTTCAATTCCCTTTTTTTATAATATCTGTTTTCTCTCAATATAAAATCACCCTTACCATCAATATTTCTTCAGTTACATATTAAAACATTGTTTGATTTTTAATAAATTATTAAGAAAAAACATGTCTTAAGAATATTAAGTTATTTCCAATAACCACAAAGGTCGTTAAAATCTGGTACTAAAAAACTTATGTAAATACCGTTTATTTTTATGTCAACTCGTAAAATAACTATGAATAAATAAATTCAAATGCATCAAAATGCTTAGTATTAAAAATTAGTTAAGTCACTAAAATAGCCACAGCTTAAATAAAATCCCGAGAAAGTGTTCTGTATTCTGATGTTCGTTTTATTATTGTTGTTTTATAGTAGTCTGCAGTTGTTTTTATATATTTTATTATTTTTATTTATAAAGAAGACTGGCGCCCTTATTTGCCTCCAGCTAAAAGCTCGCCGCCTTCTTAACCAGATGAAGATCTGAAACCCATTTTGCAAATTGCTTCAACACAAATAGCCCTCATAGAAAGTGAAGCCACGATCCCTTTTATATGTACTTCTAGTGGTTTTATTTTCTATTTGCATGTTACATAATAATACCGCAGATGAATCTTAATCAAACAAGATTTCCTCGTCTTATAATATAATAAAAGCTAATCGTGTTTCATACACAAAGAAGCAGACTATCTTAAAATTTCTACTAGTTGTAAATATTGTTGAATGTTCAAATTGATTCATAACATGGGACGTGTTCAATATAATCACTCTTATATTAAATACGGCCCCAGGTTTTAAATTGAACAAATATTTATACATAACCACAAAAAAACCAAATTATTAAAAAAAATATATATTATGCAAGTTCGAGAGTATCGTATGGCAACACTATTAAATTTTTATGGTAGTGTTGGAATTACGTGAGAGCCTTTAAAATATTTGATGTGTTATTAAATACATGTTGTGTATAAGGTTATATAATATAGTGTGAGTAAACTGAAATTAACAGTTTCGATATAATGGAATAAAATATTCTATGTATATTGTTGTGTAAATATTATAGGATTTATATAAAACAGCACCATTGGTGGAATAAGGGCGTATGCTGAGATTATCTGTTTCAAGATAATCAAATAAAATATTTTATTTTTTATATGAAACCTATAAAAAGATGCTTACTCATTTGTAGTTGAATGTACTAAGACTCTTTATAATAAAAAAATGTGAAATTTTATAATAAAAGCAGCTATATTATCAGTAGCAATTTATGGGTAGGGTGGAATAATGGCGTATACTGAAATTGTCAGTTTCGATATAATCGAATAAAATATTCTATGTATAGTTTTGTGTAGATTTCATAGAATTTATATAAAACAATACAATTTAGGAATTAAAGAAAGTCTAAAAGATGTACTACTCATTTTTAGAAGAATTTACTTGGACTTGTTCTAATAAAAAACTTTATAATAAAAGCAGCTATATTTTCAGTAGCAATTGAGGGGCTAGGTGGAATAAGGGCGTATATTGAAATTGTCAGTTTCTAAAATTCTATCCTTAATATGATGAACAGTTTGGGAACAGGTAAATGCGACAACAGGATTCCTAACGATTTGTGGAAAAAAGGGCGTATTCAGTTATCCGCTATTTTCCTCCCAACTCCTTAATAAATATTAATAAAAAAATTGTTAGTTTGAAATGAATATTTCATATGGATTGGAATTGTCGACGAATGAGATGACATAAAAATATTAATAACCGAGAGGATATCAATGTTAAATATAATATTTAAAACTTGTTCTGTAATTATCGATGGTTTCCTTCGGGACTGGTTTTGAAGTTTAATTAATATCACACTATTATTATAGTCACATTTATTAAGGGACAACAACATTAGTTAGGTCGTTTGTTCTGCGATAAATTGCAAAAATAACTTGTATTTAATTCAACGCGGATATTTCATACGATGGTAATTCGATACATTTAGCATTTTCCATACAATATATCGTATTATAAGGTGAATTTCTCTCGATGATGATTGAAATGTTATACCCGTATATGAAAACAACCATCATGTTTCGCATGAATTATTGATGGATAATTTGTATTGAAATATTATTTCACTACAATAGAGAAACTTATTCATGAGCAATTCCGCCGTTTGGAGTAAATGTTTCATTTGATTTGTTTTCACTCAATACTGGAAGTCGTTATGTTAAATTTTGTAGTTGAAAGCGTTATTTCTCTATCAGAAGAGTGGTTGTTGCGAAAATGGTAAAATACACTTAACACGAGATAGGATTTTCTTTACACGTTTCTAACTTAACTGCCTTTTCTATTAATAGTTCAAGACTGAATAGTTTTTGTAAATCCTAAAGAATCCTTGATATTATGTGTTTTATGTGCAAATATGACGCAAGTCACAAGTCATAAAATTAATGTGTAAAGGTGCACAAGATTTTTATATAAAATATAACGTATTTGCCAATGAACAATTAATTGATATTTTATAGACAAGTTTGCTTTATTCACACATAACCGGTTTCAATTGTTAAATAATGTTAATTCGGGTCACCAAAAAATTAATTAATTAATTTTATTTAAATTAAAAAAATGAATGTGATCGAATCTTTAGTGAGATGGGGAAATTTCAGATTTTATTTTATTCATATTATTATTTTTTAAATAATATTACAATAAAAATGTAAGCCACGCAGTGCTCTACAATTTTTAAGCAACTTATAATCTGATTTTTCAATCTCTTAGTCGAAGTTTGCTTTGATAAATATATACATATTAAACTGAGAATATTTATGTGAATTTTTAAAATATTTAATTTATATTAAAAATAATTAAATAGTTCTTAATTCTTGACGTATTTAACTGAAACTCCCGATTTCAAGATGGCGGTCCAAGCTCGATTACAAAATCACGAAAGATTGTTACTTATTATATATACAGAGTTGACTTTAACTAACTGAGAATATTTTCAGGGGGTCGTAGAGTATCGCAAAAATAATTGAAAAAAATTACAATTCACTACTGAGTACTTCACAGAAACACCTGATTACAAGATGGTGTTCCAAACTCAAAACTCAATTCCAAATACAAAATTAAAAAAAAAAATTTTTTTAAATAATATAGATAATATATTTCACTTATTTTTGCATGTATTTGTTATTATTATTTTTCCTTTCCTATTGCAATAATATATGATTTAGAATTAATATTAAAAGTTTTAGAGGATGATAATTACAATTTTAAGATTCCATAAATACGAGCTTACAAAAATGACTTAAAAAAAACTATCTTGAGGCTATGAAGAGTTCAACTACTTAACGACTTTTATTCCGAGTCGTCTTGAGTAACCAATCAAATGTACCGTAAAAACTTTTCATGTCAACATTCACTTAAAGCCTACACAGAAAAAAAATCCCTTTGTGTAATGATTTTTCACATGCTTTCAAGTAAATGATGTATTTTTGTAGAGTGAAGTGAATATTTATCATTCCTCATCGGACGACTCACTTGGATCGTTCACTTTTCCTTTTTCCATCGTGTACCTGTCGAACTTTTGATTTCACTCAATAAATAAAATCCCCTCTGAACAAATCGTTTTCAGTGCAAAAAACACCGAAGACGATGAAGAAAGTGCACTTGTACAAGTAGTGTGATTATAAAAAAGTGGATTTACGAGCGATAGTATCACGTACACTATAAAACGGACTTATTTCGTTGTAGAATATCTATGACTGTCAATCTTTTATGGTTGGATTAATGATCACAAGTTATTTTTCTTATGACTCAAAGCAGCTTTTTATTTTATACTTTTCCCTAATGTACATAAAAAACATTCCCCTAGATAAATGGGCTACTAATTTATTTATTTATTATTTATTATTATTATTTTTACGCCCCGAAAGGCTTTTTTTGGTTTTTTAGACACAACAACGTATTAATTCATTGATCTTAACTATTACTAGTTACACAGGTTACCGACTTAATAATCAGTATTTACCTTACAATACAGGAAATCAGAGTAAATCTGGACCAATACAATCGATCGGGATTTTATTAATATTATTCCTGATCTCCCAGTCGTAATAACCGATTAAATGTTTTTTTTAATAAATGAATCCTATATTTAAGACATTAAAAAAGACGTGCATCATATGGAAAATGAAATGTTTCATTCGATTATATTTAAAACTGACCATTTCACCATACGCCCTTATTCTATCAAACACCTCAATTGTAAATTTGTATAATATAAAATGGTTCTTTTATACAAAATTATAAATGTGTATATTTTAGGTACGTACACGATCACTAATTATATTCATGATTATAAAATTAGGTTCTAAAATTATAAAATAAAATCTTAACCTAACATATTTTTTTTAAATAAATTAATCCTTTATTTATTTGTTACCAAAAACATAAAAAATGACTTCATCATATTAAAAATAGAATGTTTTATTCGGTTATCTATAAAGCTGACTATTTCAGTATACGCCTTTATTCCACCAAAGCCCTCAATTGTAAATTTGTATAAGTTTTCTATAATATATAACGAGATTGTGTTAAATAAGTATTCGATATGCCCTTTTTCGTAAAATAATTTTTGTAAATAAACACAGAATTTAATGGAAATTTATCTGTTACCAAAGATAATATTAAAAAAGCCCTTAATTATATTGAAAATAGAATGTGTTATCAACATTTTTTATGACTTTATTTATTGGTTTCAAAATGAGTGTATGGGGATTTTTTTCTGGATTTATAACATGAAAACATACCTATACTTATTTAATAAAATATTTGCTAAATAACAATTTTTCAGGACTAAGGAATGTTTCCAACCAATAATTTCACTTTAAAAAGTCCAATTAGATGAGATAAATATTTTAGATAGAAGAAATCCAACAATGTGCCATATAAGCTTTTATAAGACTATTATATGTAAATTAAATACAACTTGGGTTACAATTTTTTGTAGAGATGTTTTTAAAAGCCCTTTAATAGATGTGTTAATAGCCCATCAATTTAAGCTTGAATTTTTTTTTCATTACTCATAAATGTATATTTCCATCTAAAAATGTGTACATATATATAGTGGAATTCTAACCTACGCCTATTTAATAAAATTGCTCTTATATATGTTATTTAACGGTATTTAAATCCAGTATAATCAAACATTCCACTGGGATTATCTTGAATTTATAAAGCGTATAGAGGTTTTGTTTGCAGGTAATATCAATGTCAGGTGAGTAATTTGTGGAATTTTATTTGATAGACATATCTTTAGACTGAAATGCCGCAAGATATTTATTCCGGTGAGTAATTGGAACACTTTGAAGGCACGTCCGCAAGACAATGCCCACTATTTTATATTATACGAATATAAAAAAGATGATTTGAAAACACGGTAATTTAATAACTGTGAACGTGGTGACACAATTTCGCACTTTTTTGCTCACAAAGTGCCCAGTGGCCGTCATAGCTCAGTGGTTGCGACGCCAAGCTTTGCACCTAGCTCACTATGTACAATGTTCAATGATATATTTATGTATTATTATGAAAAAAAAAACCAATTGAAATCGAGTGGATTGACTGACATAGAATGTCATGCGAGTAAACTCGTTCCGCATTGTACGCGATTATACATTTTTTCGTACCTTTCACACTGTTAAATAAACAATATCGATAGTTTCACCTAAAATAAATATATCGCCTGCTCCAGCGTATAATATCGTAAGTGCAAAAAATGTATGTGTGCTCTTTATTCTTTATGGAACTGAGCCACATATTCAATCTGGTAACACTGCCTGTCACGTGTCACACGGTTTAATTATTATTTATTTATGAAATATAACAATTTACGATTAAATACCTTCTATTGAAATGTGTTATAGATAATAGATAAATCTACATTAGTTGCCGGTCAAATAGGACTATTTTACTATTTCGAAAAAGTCCCACTTAATAGGCTAAATAATTATTGAAAATCAACATTTTTGACGTTTCATACATACAATATGTGGCTCAGTTCCATAAAGACTTAAGAGCAAACAGATATTATACGCCGGAGCAGGCGATATGTATCCACACAATTAAAATATCATATCATTGTGAAGATCTAATCAATTATTCCAGTTTTATTTGTTGATTTAATTAGAAATTTTCATACATTATTGATCCGCGACCAACTTCACGTCAATGTGTCAACCCTCTTTTAATTTGTCTCGATATTTATTTTTCTCTACATTTATCTTTATTTTTACATACGTAATTTTGAATATCCAAAATAATTTATTTGAGATATAAATATAACGTCCTTTAACATATTTTGAATGGATTTTTGTAGAAACACACTAAGCGCCAAAGATGTAGACTAACAATATTATTTTTTTTTTGATAGGGTGTTTCTTCAATAATCTTTGAAATTAATTACGTTCAATCGTTGAAAATCAAAATCATTTTTTATAATAAAATACTTAAAGGTAATTAATTTTTTTGTAGGCTTGGGGTGTTTCTGCAATTAATAATGCATATAAAAAATATTCAAACCTTTTTTTGATGGAAAACATTGAACTAATTAGTTAACTTCAGTGCCGCAACGGACTGGGCCAACCCAAAAAAAGGAGCGGTAATTTATTAACGAAATTGACTAATTGATGATTAATATAAATTCAGTAAATAAAACAGCTTTAACTGTTATTTTATATAATTGATACATATAAGAATACATAATTTAAAACAATAATACAATGGAATTTATTTCTTTTGATTATTTAGCATAAGATCAACAGATTTTTTTTATAATTTGATTATCATGAAAAGTGTTTATTTTTTTTAAATGATTAATACCGTTGATTTTTTTGCCAAATTTTAAGAGACGTACATTTTGTAAAATCATAATTAATTTTTGTACCCAAAAGAAAAAAAAAATTAAATAAGATGAATTTGAATCGTGAAATTAAACTGTCTATTCGTACACACGCGACTCACTAACACACTCTTATTACACTATTATATGGAATACGGTCCAAAGATCCTTATACTAAAGAAATTTCTCAAAAGATAAATTTGATATAAAATATTTTACTATGGAATGTTGAAGGAATACCGACTATTGTGTTCAAATTGTAAAAAAATCCGATTCAAATATTAAAATGCGACACTTTTGGATAAATAAAAAATATGTCGAAAATAAAGATGGAAAAGCGGTTCAATAGAAACGGTAAGTCGGTGAAATTATTTCACGCAAATAAAGATGAATGACAAAAAGTAGACTTGTACTTGTACTGTTTGGGTGAAAAAGTGGACCGAATATATAGAACAAACAATAAAATATAAAACAATGCCAAATTCGGGTACTTTTGTCAAAGTAGGAAAACACTTCATATGCCATAACTGTATAATATGTATAATAAATAAATTTCCAACCCGAGCAAATTTTAAATTCGATCGTAATAAATCAATGCTCAATTCTCATTCAACATTTCTATTCCGCTTAAAATGTATTCAATAAAATTCTCAGTAGCAAAATATATTTTGCCGAAACTAATTGTTAATTCGTATTAATTCCAAGAAGTAAAGATTGAAATGTGTATTTCCATTTTGAATACGATAGGACGAATATTTTTAATATTCTAATACCTACGTGGACTAAGTAATTAATCTCAATATTGAATAATGACCTTATTTTACACCTCTATCGAAAATGTATAAACATTTTTAACGAATATTAAAATAAATTCCAAGAATATTCCATGGAATAAAAAAATAATACTAGCCTAACAATTGCAAAATCATCGTGTTGTTATTAATTGGATTTTTGTGTATTGTTTCCTAATGCTTGGACGTTCGCCGCGTAAAATTTACTTTTTAAATGACACAAAAATCTAAATAATTAATAAACTACAGATAAATATACGTACATTTTTTTATATATACTAAGTACTTATAACATATTTTAAGATTTCTTGTTGTTTTAATTTAATTGAATTTTTGTGTATTGTTCCCTAACGCTTGGTTTTCCTAGACGTACGTCTCCGTAAACTTATTTTTTAAAAGTCATTAAACTGTCATTTTATTTCTTGGTATTTTATTCTCTATATAATTCCTGATTACTTCTCAGCTTACTTTTTGTTTCTGTAGAGTAAATTTAAAACATTTAATACAAGAAGATGCCGAAAAAATAATGAGAATGGTGATGAATAAAAATGACCAACCACGGCTTTTAGTAACTTAGCCCTCCTCTCAGTTTATATTTAAGGCTAAATTTTAAATATCAAACCATGACTTAAAAGATATAATTTTTCTTATATTTAGTCAATTGCAGAGCCGTCTTGTGGCCCAGTGGTTATTGTATCATATTCGTGGGTTCGATTGACGGTGCTGGCAAAAACCGTGCCCACTGGAGTCACTAGTTAAATCGTGTGCTACGTGGCAAGAGATTGTACGAATCTCATGTCATATACAAATATTCAGATTCTTCAAACGATACTAAAGCTATAGCCGAGCATACCCGATGTTTGTATCGCAAGCATTCAGGAGAACTTGTAGACAGGCGACTCGAGCCAAAGCGACAAAACTGTAATGGAGGGGGAAATATAGCACGACCTTGAGTTTTAGCTATAGCACGTCGATATCGCAATGCTAGAAGAAACGCATTTGGCTCGTAAATCGGCGAGTGACACTAGCTTGAGATTTAATACGAGCTGAAGAAACCGGCCCTTAGTGTAGCGAACTAGATCTGAAGGACTGCGGGTTGGCCTGGGAAACCACCTCTACTAGATCCTCCTGTAAAAGCCACGGTGGCCTAACTAACCCCTTATAGAGGGATTCCCGTCAAGGCAAGATTCATCATAGTCAATGGCAAAACAAATTTTAATATGTGTATAAGCTTCTTTAAGTAACGGTTTCCTAGGATTAGAATACATACGCCCGTATTCTGCATGCATACATTTAAAGAAGGTAACTATTCACACTTCCCTTCCTCAAATTTGACGTTTATGATGACACTTAATGAATATGAATCAGTATCGCTCCCTGGCTCCAGTCTCCGCCCCTTCAGCCCTGATCAGCATCCAGTCTTCGACTAGTCAGTCTCCCTGTTACTGTACATGGTCTACCAATCGAAGATTTTTCTTAAAACGAATTTAATTCGGTAACGTGAGTTGCACAATAAAGTTCGTATTCACAAAGTGTCATCATAAACGTCAAAATTAAGGAGGGGAAATGTCAAATTTGAGGAAGGGAAGTGTGAATAGTTACCTTCCTTAAATGTATTCATGCATTCAGAATACGGGGGATATTGTGATAATGTAAATAGCATATACATATTAGTGGCATGTTTGCTGCGATATTTGAGAGCGGTCGCGGTGATTTGAGTGTAACATTGTTTGAGTTGGTGAATACAAATGGCGGTTGTTGTAGTCCTCGTGGCAATCTAGATGAGGTGTAGTGTATACAAGGAAGCCATGTTTCACCCGTGTTGATATAAATCTGGCCAGTATGCTAGTGTACTTTATAATAATATATTAGTTTATAGTGAGTAGTGGCCAGTAACTTATTGCCACCGTACCGTAATTCATCTCATTATTGAACTCCTATTACTATACTAATTGGACACCGCTGTTCCCTACACTGAATACATTATGCCTCTAGAATAGAATGCCTCCACTATAACATGCTGCATTACATTTTGTGTGATTAGTTAACATATACACACTCTTAAATACACTAAAATCATTATTAATGATTAATTATATTGACTAGTTTTGTTGATATATGATGGCGTTGGCCTAGTCGTAGAAGCTTGTGAGTGTGTTAGTGCATGTGTGTATAATATAATACACGCATACACAGTATCCAAATACATATTATGATAATTATTAATTTTTTTACGCCCTGAGGAGCTTTTTTTTAGACACAAAAACGTGTTAATTCATTGATCTTAACTATTACTAGTTCCACACGTCATCGACTTAATAATCAGTATTTACACTACAATACAGGATATCACAGTAAACCTGGATTAAGACGATCGATCGGGATTTTATTAATATTATTCCTGATCTCTCCAAAAATAGACTGTCCTTAAATTTATATAAGTATCTGGTATAAACATGGACCGTATTCAATATTTTAATAGTGTAATGACAGTGTGTGCGTGCGATGCGTATGCGTGTACAACAATACTACAAAATTCAAGTCTATTCGTACACACCCGACTCACTAACACACTCTCATTACAATATTGTATTAAATACGGCCGTAATCCAAAGGACTCATCACTGTGTGGTGCATTTTACAGTATGAACTAAAATTGAAATGTGAAACTGAAAAATGTTAAA